>QGMJ01000077.1:0-66504 GCA_007821545.1 Lachnellula subtilissima | reverse complement strand
AAGGGAAGAAAGGAAGTATGGAGGGGAAGATAAAGAAAGGGATGCCTGCTTTGAGCTATGACGTCGACGTTGTTACACTGGAAATACTTGGCCAGCCAGCTGCGTAACCCGCTCGCTTAAGTTAGGTTGGTGTAGGGGCTAGCCTCAGGGGTAAATTCTGGGTTTGTACAAGTACCTAAATAAGTAAATACTTACAGTCTCACCAGTCTCATGGGATTAATTTGTACTACCTTGGTATCCAACCTCATTACTTTTATACATGCATACGACTCAAGGTTCTAGTCATACGGTAACACTCTTAAAACCTAAATAGCGAGAAGAAAAAAAAAAAACGTCGGGTTATATCCGATTTGGAGCTCGTTGAATGACTGGCCGAGTCAACCTAACGTAACGCAACGCATAAATTCTAAGTATCATAGCTCTCTGCTTCAACATCATCAAACAACTTCCTGAAGCTAATACTTCTCAATCAAAAGCTTTCCCAGCTAACCATCTATCCAACATATCCAGCGCTACCGCCGGCTGATCTTGAGGAACCTGTTATACACTTTAGTACCCATACTCATCCATCACATCAGTATTTAATATATCATCCAGAACTCACCATATGCCCCGACCCATCCACAGTAACAAGCGCAAACCTCGTCCTCTTCCCAACCCCCTCCACCATCTCTATCCTAACCTCCTTCGCCGTCCCCACCACCTCCCCCGCGCTCCTCCACGGCCTCAACTCCTTCGCCACAAACTCCGCCTGGCCCTTCCACGCCATATTGCTCGTCCAGCGCTTCGCGCCCGCCGTGTTGCACGCGAGATCCAAGTTTCCCTGGTAGATCAGCACGTCGATTTGGGAGGCCAGGAGGAAGGTTAGCTGGGGCATGAGCGAGATTTCTGGGTCGTTGGTTGCCATGAAGGCGTTTTCCACGGCCGTGAACCTACGGTGAAATTCGTGATGAAGGCGGGGACGGATAGGGCGCGGAATGTTGAGGGCAGGTTTAGGTAGTCTTGGATGAGCGCTGTGTTTGCGTAGCAGAAGCTGTCAATGTCGCATGGAGCAGTTACTGGTTTTGTGGTTAATACTTAGCTTGGGTTTGGTTTGATTCATGGGTATGTATGGAGTCTGGGGATGGATGGAAGGAAGTAGGTACGTACTGTCAAAACGATTTCGACCACCGGCATAGGATTCCCCGTCGTAGAATTCGATGACGCCGGACCAGCATACTGCCGATGCTGCTTGGCAGATAGCGGGGTCCGGATGCTCGTAGCAGATTCTCGATACGTCCATACAGCGGGGGAGGTTCGCCGCCATGATATCGCAGCGCGTTGAGTTGAAGATGGGTTCTTTGACGCCGGGGTTCGTCGTACATAGTGTCTCCCAGTAGCCGAATGATGTGTCCAGTGGCGACACATAGCCATTGCCAATAGCCAGTGATTTCAGTGGCACCTGTGGCTGCTTCGGATGCAGGGCATTCTGGGTGACTATCTGAGCGCCCAGAGCTGGGAGATAATGTCCCTATGAAGTTCACCATGTCAGTGTTGCTTTACTTGACTAGAGCGGGACAAGACAATTAAATACACACAGCATAACTCTCCCCCGTAATAACCAACGGCCCCTCTCCATGCTCCGGAAAAACCTGACTAACAAACATCTGCAGAAACGAATGCACATCCACCGCCGTCGTGAACGAATCCCCCGGCACCGGTTCCCCCTGATCCAGATACGAGAAGCCCACTCCAGCAGGCTGGTCTACAAATAGCAACGCCGTGTGTTTATTCCAGCCGTACTTGTTATACACTGTACCGTTGCCGTACTCGTTAATCAAACACGGTCCTAGTTCCTGCAACATTCCCAGCATACTCGAACCTCCCGGTCCGCCTGTGAGCCAGAGGGCAAGAGGCTCTGATTTAGATGCCTGTGCGGTGCTTGGCCCTGGCTCTAGCGCGGGGTTCTCGGCTTTGAAGTACCAGAAGAACAAATGCTTAGCTCCGACGTCTAACCAGCCTGTATATTGGTCTACAGGCGTGTTGCAGAGAGATGCATTCTGTCGCTTGATGCGGATTGAGTGGGCTGGCGATACATTGCTTTGATGGACCGTGAAGGGTGCTTCATCATGGAGGAGTGGGGCTTGTGATGTTATGGCAATGGCTGGGACTAGGAGAGCTTGTATCCAAAGTAATGATTTCATTGTATAATATGAGTAATATTACTTACTACTGTACCAATTATCTAAGAAAATACAAGCAAAATGTTGAGGCTGTTTGTTTATGGGATGTATAGAATAAGCTCGAGTTGACGTTACTATCAAGTAGGTAGCTGCAGCTGGAGGGGAGCTACCCCGCGTACCACATTAGGAAGGTGCTTTACTACAATACGCAATCAGCGCATCCAGGCCAGGCACCAGCAACAGCCAAACTTCCTTTTATTACTCCGTATTACTTTTCCACGTACATACAATGCAGTACATGCACATCGGATTTGATTACGCGCCAGCAAGCAATATAATTCATCAGACGACAATACAGGATCATAATCTTGGGTGCCTTGGAAGGCAAGATACCGAAGATTCAGGTTTCCTTTTTTGAGACCCCTGGTCTATTCTAGGCATTTATTTAACCGCTGAGAATGGAATCTTGCGTGATGGATGGCTAGTTTGACATGTCGATGGATGGCGAGTGCTGTGGTGTCTTGGATGATTGTAAGAAAGGGGAGAGTGGGGGTTGGGATTAGCGAAAGGATAGGATTTTGCTGTCTTGTAGTTAAGGTCGTTTATCACGAGCGGCTCAATTGGAGAGGTAAGTTAAGGTACTTGTTTGTGACTGCAATTAATGATTAATATCGGGCTAACAACTTATAGTATCATTCTTGTTGAAGGAAAACCAATTTAAAGCTCAGTTCACACAGCTGGGCATCTTTCACCAGAACGTCTGAGGACCACTTTCACCACTGCTCATAACAAGAGTAGAAAGGATCCGATTCGCCCCTCCACCCAACACATTTCCAACAATCAAAGATATGAGTCGGATCATAACGATTCTTCACCTCCAACAACCTGTCATAAGAAGCCCCAAAATACGTCGCTTGCCAATCAGGTTCCCCCCAATGCGCCTCGTTGAGATACGCCCCTCCACCCGGACTGAACGCCTTCAGCGGCTCCAGAATCTCCAGGAACCCCGATGTAGCATTCTCTTGCACAGCCGGAGTAAGCACCTCTTCCCATTCCCCCACATGGATAATATGCCAGATGGCGTCCCGCCAAGCCGGGTGCGCAGACGTCGCGCATTGGGAATCGGGATTTGAGACTGGGGTCTCCAGCACGACTTGTGTGGCCGTGAGCGGGAGCAGATTTCGCGCTGTCTCGATACCGTGCATCACGCCGTCGACCAGCGCAGCTATACCGGCTGGTGTGGAGAAGACTTCGCGGGGCATGAGGCGGGATGCGAGGAGGGAGAAAATGCCGGCTGGTTCTGTGGCCCGGGTATCGACGGCGGATATAGCTAGGTAAGCGGTGTAGTTCGCAAAGGAGATGTAGCTGTTTTCCACGACTGAGATGTCGGATCTGTTGCTGATGAAGTGGTTGAATTTCGCGGTTGCGGCTTTCAGCTTGGATCCGTCGTCGGCGTAGGGGAGCACGATGTCGAAGGATACCTTTTCAGGGTAGTAGTCTGCGCCTCCTGTGACGAGTTGTCGGGACCATTCGAGCTGGTTCTCGGCGTGCGCTTCGAGCACCCAGCGGAGTGCTTGGGTCTGGTTGCCGGTGAAGTTCGCTTTGAAGTTCCAGGTGTGGATGGGGAGGGATGGGTAGAGTTGGATTCGGTATTTGGTGAGGACTGCGAATGTGCCCCCGCCCCCTCCGCGCATGGCCCAGAATAGATCGGGGTCGTTGCATTCATTAATGGTCTTGACTTCGCCGGATGCAAGAACGACTTCAAATTCTACGGCGTTGTCGACCATTAGACCATAGGTCGTTGTGAAGTCACCTAATCCTCCACCTTGTCCGAATCCGCCTGCTATACCCACGGATTCTTCGTAGCCGCCTGTTACGTCCATGCCTTTGCTGTTGAAATAGCGGTACGAGTCCCCGGCCACGACGCCGGCTCCCATCTCACCTACATTCTTCCCATTGGCTGATGGACAGTTGGATGCGGTAAAGTTTGGGAAGAAGTCAAAAGTATTCAGGTTGTGCGTCCATATGGCGAGCGAGTTCGGCACCGACGAACGGCCAAAGAAGTCGTGTCCAGTATTCTTGATGCTGATACGGATGTTATGTGCCTGTGCAAATTTCAAAGCACCTGAGATATGCGAAGCGTTGCGGACATCGATGTAGTATGAGGCAAGTCTTCCTAGCGAGCAAGTAGGGTACAATTTCTCCGTAGGGTCTTCTGATAGGAGTGAACAGCCGGTTGTACCGCAAGCCTCCCAGTTTTGCCAGTAGGTTTGGCCGTAGTAATCGCCTCTGGGGATACTGTTGTTGTAGTTGTTCTCCACGACGTCGCAAGTTGCTGCGTTGTAGGATGTTGAATTCTCATAGCAAGGGGCTCCCATGGGGACTGTTTGGTACAAGTGTCCGTCGATGGTCTGATTCAATTGTTGCCATTCTTGCAATGATGGCCAGCATTTCTGGCCGGGTTGACAGTTGTAGCCTGGATCTTGGGTAGTGGGTGCTGCCCAGGTGAGGGCGAGAGAGGAGATGAAAGATGCGAGAAGGAGCATTGTGCCGGTTGTCCTATCGTTGTCAGATCGAGCTATTTGATCCTTCCGATAGACCAGTGGGAAGCTCGAAGGTTGATGGATGAGTTGTTGCCATGATGGAAAGTCTCCATGCCCTTTATATACCATCCATCTCTCCCTCCAACGCATCTTCACCAGCTCTACATCCACCGCATCGCCATGCAATGACGCAGATTCCGACATCCGATGTACTATCAGCATGCTGAAAAGGGCATTTCCTTCGAAACAAGAACTTGACTGCGCATCTCCCAGTCTCACTGCTTGTCGTGATGCTGTTTAATGACATTGCATACACAACGGGCAAAAGATCAGAGCGAATAATCTCGTCGGAACGGAAATGTAAATATTGCAAGTTGTTGTCTTGAACTGTGGAGTATCGTTTCCTGCAAGCTTTCGAGATGTTTTCCCGTTGTGGGAATGCGGCTGGATGGATGGCTGCAGGGAATGACGTGGTGATCAAGCGATCAAGCATGTACAAGATTCTCTTTGGGGAATACCCGAAGTTGCTAATATACAGCACATGGCTTTTGATTGAATCGCTGCTTGGAGACGGTGAGTTAAGAGTTTCAATGTATGCTAGAGATGCTGACATGCAAGTGTACATATTCACTGAGATGGCCGTCTTAGTATCATGTATAACCGTATTAGTATTTACCAATACAATGAAATGAATACTGAATTGTAGATTTAGAAGAAGCGCGGGTGTACAAAGTATATGCGGTAATGCGTAAGAATGTATAACCACTCTATTCCCAAAATGGCTCTTTCCGTATTAATTATTCTAGTGAAAGCAGCAAAACACTTCGAGGCTGATTGCCATCTAAAATAGCCTTGCTGTCAATACTGCCTGCCTACTCTGCTCCGTAGAGCATTGTTTGGGTCTGCTTTTAGAAGATGTGTTTACGGTGGATATTTCAACGAGTGATGCGGTAGGTAGCACAGACTTGTTGTTTGTGAGGTCATTGTTCGCAATTGTAAATAAACTCGGGGAAGATAACGTGACTGGAGCTCGAAAAAGGAGGCTCATTTTTAAAATTCGTTCGGGAATCCCAATGCGTCTGGAGATGAGATACTATAGAAGGATTCAGCAACTTTGCTTGCTCCCTCACTGCCTTCCTTTTCTCGATATTTGATACATAGATACAGACTGTACTCTTTTATTTCCCGTGACACTCGTCAATTAAAAATCTTATGTTTCTTACCTTATGCATAAACCTGCCCGGACTCCTGAGACCTGTCTAAAATTAGAAAACTTCGCTCGCGTCCTTTTGGGTCGTCCCAAGTCCAAGCCACACGATCGACTATTACGTGGCTTACGCTCATACCAAGAAATGCCCACTATTTCGATGGTTTCCCGCTTTAGAAGTAATAAGCTTTTTGGGTTCTCGGGTGGGTCTTCTCTTTATTCTTTAAATTGAGATTTTCATTGATAATCGATCGTCGGATGGGTGATTGATTAAGCTTTGAGCTGTGACTTGGTTGGGGAAGGGGAAGCTTTTCTCTCATCAGTGATCAGTGATCATTCCTTGATTCGCAGTGCGCAATGGAACTGCCGGTGTACTTGAGTAGTTGTAGAATGGAATGGGCACAGTGCACGCACACGTATTTGAATTACCGGCGTTCTAGACAAAGTTTCTTTGTACGAAAGCGGCACTAATTCCAATTGTTTCATGCCGAGTTTGCACACTGAAAAAGCTTTCAAAACGAGTGCCGGTTTTCCAGTCCAGGACGAGACCAGCGACGACAAGTTGGCTGGGAGGATGTTAACTCCACCACCACCAATTAGCAACCGTGTATTTATTCTTAGCACGGTCTGTTGAAACTTGCGATGATGAGGACGACACATCATCAGCCTTGTGGATAGGACGGTTGTTTACTCCGTATTTTGGCCTTTGTGGATGTGGATGTGGATGTGGCATAGAACTCGGATTAAGAAGGGACTCCACTCTCACGAGTCGTCAAAGTTCAAACTCTTTAGCTCTGCTGGGATTTCATAAGGCCAGAAGGGTGATGGATGCATGATGCATGAACAAAGCTTTGTGATCTCCTGTTCTGGATGAATAGTGGGGGAGATGTCCTAGAAGAGTGAGACATCTTTGAGGCGATGCGATGAGCGAGGCTGTCCCGTTTGTACTGGGACTAGTGGGCCGGCATGTGGGCGAGGTAAGATGAAGCGAGCGCCGAGTGGGCATGATGTCTTGGCGCTCTTTTACTTTATCTGATGTTGGTTTTTGGTTTCGTGGGTCGATTGATGGGTTGAGCCGCATTGAGATCCATATACCGTAGATTGTTCTTTGGAACTCACCTGGCACCTGGGCATTTAATCTTCGTTTTGGCGATACCGCACCGCACCATGACCGCAGAGTTATTTA
Source organism: Lachnellula subtilissima (assembly GCA_007821545.1). Lineage (NCBI taxonomy): Eukaryota > Fungi > Ascomycota > Leotiomycetes > Helotiales > Lachnaceae > Lachnellula > Lachnellula subtilissima. The sequence goes on along the minus strand of QGMJ01000077.1, from coordinate 59,406 downwards.
TCATTGCAGTTCGATACAGTAGTGAGCACCGAATTCTCTCCTCCACGTCGGCCCCTATGACGCTCACGTCCAATTGAAAAAGTTTATCATGGCTTGGATGTCAATGACTCGCGGGGAACAAGCCTCAATCAAGTACCGGTATATCTTCCGAAGTGAAGCCTAGCCCTAACAGACGGTTGTGCGTTTATGAAAGAAACATGAAACAAAGTCGTCCCTTCTGACGAAGACGTTTCCATCCATGCATCCATCTCGGCCGTACCCTTGAAGGAGACACGCTAGAAGGAGTAGCGAAGAATGGAAGAATGAAAGAATCGGAAAAAAGACCCAGACCCAGACAGACCAACCCAGACCACACCAGACCAGACCCAAAGAGAAAACCGGGCTGAGGGGGCTAAGCTCCATAAGTAGGCACAAATAAGCAATACGAAACGACCAATCAGCTCTCGCCGGAGACTGCCTATTCATCGGTGTCCGAGCTGGCCGTCCCATCCAGACCTGCCGATTGGAGGGATGTCCTTGCCACGCGGCGGGTCGGAGGAAAGTGTAAACGCAGGATTATGGTTGGTGGACGAGAGACGCTGGCTCATTGGGAATTCCAAGCTTATCGTGGCCATTGATTGTGAGGTGAGGCAGTGCAGTCGAAGTAAATGAACGGTGCATGAGGCATCGGCGTCTCACCAGAACCTGAAAAGGGGCAGGCAGGCAGCATAATTAATATGAAAAATGGAATCATCCCCGCTTCGGGTTTTATGTTCTATGCCTTTCCGATTACAGACAAGAAAGAGTCCAGTCGTCCGTCTGCTTTTACCCTTCCGACGCTGACTGTCTCTCCATAGTTTGTAACTTATTTATCATTTATCCAACCAATACAGAACTTTATAGAACTTACAGTACAGTATAGTACAATCTGATCTGATCAACAAAGATCTATCATATCTATCATTGCGATTCACAACATCTCAACTTCCCTTCTCTACTCCATCCCTCCATCAGGAATACGAAGTGAAGTGTTGTGCTGTGCTGCGGAATCAGTAGTCGGTTATTAGCAGGTCGGAGTTTAATCGGGCCCCAGTCCAGTCCAGTCCCGAGCACTTTGGACGCGCGTCGTTTCTTAACCAGGCCAAATATCCTTCCCCAGGCACCTCTCCAGCTGCCCTACCCAAATCTCTCAAATCTCTCCTGGCCGCCCCATCAAAACAGAAACACTCGCTCGCACTCTTGCAACAAAACACATTTCAACCTCATTCACATCACCCATTCTCACCTCAGTCATCAACCCAGAATAACAACAACAACAATACAACACTCAACACATTCATTGAGATTATAACATTCACACTATCCCTGAGTGCGACTTCCCATCACCGAGGCCATCATGACGACCTCATCCCATCAACCCTCCATGAAGACGTCCAATTCCCAGCAGACCGGCTGTCTCGATCCTTTGGATGCATTAATCGACTTCTCGGGCTACGAGCAGGTCTCCTACTCATCTCCGTCCATCTCTCCTTCTGCCACCAAGAGCGAGTTCTTGACAAAGCCTGTATCAAACACGCCACCGACCATGCCATCGAGTCAACCCAGCCTGTCCGGTCCGAGCCATAACTATGATCTCTACCGACAGCAGACCGGCATCCCACAGGGAGCTGTTGCAAACACATTGGCCGTGAACTCGTCTAACGCACACATCAACAGCCAGTATGGATTTAGTGATGGGTATTTGTCTGGACTTAGCCCGAACGACGACTTTGTCGACTTCAACACGGCTCCGACAAGAAATGGTTCGTTCAACCCAACCGATATGGACATGGAGTTCGAATCGCCTAACCCAGAGCCAGCATACTTCTATCCCGAACAATCTTCCAACGAATTTGTTGACCCGAGCGCAATTGGTGCTTCCCACGACGGACTGCCAGTCTCATCTGGCCCGCCAACTCAGACTAGCAATGTTGGTCGTCTCTGGCCTGGCATGCACCAACAGCAAGCCTTGGCCAAGGCGCAGGCCCAACAGAAGCAACAACAGCAGGTCATCCAACAGCAACGACAAAACGGTATGGGTGCACAGGCTAGACAACCATCTCAAAGACCAAGAGCGTCCCACCCACCAACCGATCCCATTGTCGAAGAGAAGATCTCCCAGCTTCTCAACTCAATGAGACAGAACAGCGTTGGCACAGACGACAACAATTCTCACTCTCCCGATAACATGTCTCACGCACATCGCATGCGCAAGGATGAAGAGGAAATGGATGAGGATGAGAGGTTGCTGGCTAGTGAGGAAGGAAAGAAGCTTAGCAGCAAGGAGCGAAGACAACTACGAAACAAGGTTTCTGCACGCGCTTTCCGCTCAAGAAGGAAGGGTAAGAATATTAATCGGAACTTGAACCAACAACAGCTAACACATTTTAGAATACATTGGACAGCTTGAAGGAGAGATCGCTGGCAAGGTTAATGAGAACCAAGATCTCCGCTCCACCAACCGAGCCTTGATGGAAGAGAACACTCGTCTGTCAGACCTCACGCGCATGCTTCTCTCGTCCCCTTCCTTCTCCGGCTTCTTGGACACACTCTCCCAGAACCCAGCCGCAGCTCAAACCGCCCAACAAGTAACCCAGCCTCGGGTTGAGCATCAACAGCAACAGCAAGCGCCTCGACGCCAAGTTCGAAAGGATGCCAACCCATACGCCGCTCAGCAAATGCAGCAGCAACAACAACACATTGGCATGACCCTGATTCCTGAGCAACACATGGACTTCTCTATGCTCGACCTCGGCTCGGATGGATCATTCTCTTACCAACCCCAGGTTTTCTCGTGTCTGAGCCTCCCAGAGACAACCATTGATACTGAGGTTCTTTCCGGCAAGTCTACCAACCCGTTTACTGCCATCGCCAGCGATGACGAAAAGGTCGAGCTTCCGACTGTTGAACGCGTGCCTGAATCTACCGCTGAGGAAGCACCTGCCAATGTTGTCGAGGTCGTGGACGAGGAGTTTGACTCCGATCCTACCTTTGCTCTTTTCACTTCGTCTGCTTCATCCACTCCCGTTATCACCGCTTCCAACTTCGAAGAATTCTCCTTGGACCTCAGCACCATCGACGTCACAGCCAAGCCATCCAACTACGAACTCGTTGTTTCGTCTGCTAGTGATGATGTGTGTATGAGGAAGGTAGAACGGTTAGCGGCTGAAATGGATGCTGTCGCTGAACGGCTAGCGCTCCTTACAGTGAACCTGTAGTTCCTGTTTGACTTGCTCTTGGTGTTGGATTAATTTGCTGCGGTTTAGCGTTCCTTTACTATACGATACTGGCTGAGAGGGCGTTGTGTCACTATACTACTACAGCAGTCTACCTGTTTTTCATTTATTTATTGCGATAACTACTGGGTAAAATACTTGGAGCTCGGGAATGAAATTATGGTTTTATGATAGAAAACTCTACTTCGAGATTTTTTAGAGGATGTTATAGGATTTGCTTGTATATAGATATAAGTTACTTGAAATAAATACCTTGAAATACCTTTTTGTCTTAATGTTGTATGTGATATGTCCTTGAGTATTTATTTCCTAGTGGGGTTTTAAAACAGCTCCATTTGACCTTTATACCTAATACTCACCCACCTTCCATCCAGCCATTCTCGTCTATAATTTGATAAAGTAAATATTTTCCACTTACAGTACTAGTTATCCCCCACACCGGAATGCTTGGTCTCAACTTTCCGAATTGTGATTGTGGTGAGCGACACTCCTCTCTACTTCTCAACCCTCCCTCCCAGTCTCTTGTTCGCTCGCTGAATCGCTGTCGCTGTCGCTCTCGAGATATACACAGGCCAGGCCCTGGGACATCGATTGACATACATACACCTCTTGCACCGTGCAGCATGAAGTAAAGGTTTTCCGTGGAATGGAGTAGAGTGGAGTAATGAATGAATTGACTGCATGGTTGGCTCTATTTATCTTGACAGCTACTAGCAAATAGAAACTCACGTTTTTCCCTCTCGAAGTAGAGGATTTTCTTATGGAGATTTTTCTTAGTAAGTTATGTTTTTATTTCTCCGTTCCGTTGCGTCTATTCTTAATGGCTGGCTGAGTACGCACTACAGTATATGTTTATATTATAAATCCTTATTTGCGAATTGCGAATTGCGAATTGCGAATTGCGCATAGCTAGTCTTTTACTCTTTACTCCTTACTTGGGGTGATATAAGAGAAGAGATCAAGATCTGATACTTGATTGAAAAGTGTTGTATTCTATTCCCTTGCGCGCCGCGCGCCTGTTAGAAAGCGGATCGGCTCGCATCGGATCGGATCGGGTTTGCTGTTAATCTATATGTGCATATGTGCGCACGTGGAACGTATAGACTTAAGGATGGATAGCTCATAGGTGTAGGTATTGGTGTTGGTGTTGGGTTTTGGGTCTTGATGGGGATTGCTGTACGTACGTACGTACGTGGTTGGGAGATGAATGGGCGGGAGGTGGATTTCGTCGGGTGATGGATGCATATGAGGGGAATGATGACTAGAGTGGAATTTATTGACAGCAGGTAAAGGGTACTACTATCTGATATGGGGGGTAATTTCACGGGTGATGGGCTATATCTCACCGTCAGCTGTGGTCAGGGAACTACACCGGACTATTACCATCGATTGTTTTTCGATATCCTTTTATGTTAGTAAAATGCTTAATGTTCCCTAAAGCTTTTACACCCTAGGATCACGCACTTCTTCTTCTTCTTGACTGTAACTGCTGCGTACATAGAGTGCATTCACTTCGGATTATGTCCACTTGTAAATTTCGCATCTCAGTTTCAGTATATAAGAAGCAGATTAGCAATTGGGATTAGCAATTGATTTCAGTCTAAAGAGAAAGAATCATGTTGCTACCTATAATGTGTCCAAGCTTATAGCATTTGGTTATTTGGTGCCGGTGCACGTATGGTATTCCTTGACCTGTAATACCTGCTTATGAAAAAAAGTGCCGCTTTCAATAAAGAAAAAGGAGATTTCACCGTAAGTTTACGTCTAAACGACTGCACGAATTTGCTGACAGCAAAACCTTTTCATGTTCATGTCACATATATAGTAAACAACGTGGATAAGCCTTCAGCGCTTTTTTAGCATACCCCTTCCTTGATTATTTGTTAATTGTATTTAGTAGTTTTAAATTCAGAGTTTAATCTACAAGTTTAGGAAGCTCTGTGCATCAGTCCGTATCTTATTATTCTAGACAAAAGAAAGATCGTATTTCTAGCCGTACTTATATACCTAGCTAAAATCACATTCTGGTGGTATAGTACAAATTTCACTTTACGTGCTTGATGCTAAATAGTTATATATATACCTTACCTTCTTCACCATACGATTTCAAGGTCAAGGGACGGGGAAATCCGGTGCAGCAATCGTATTATAACCCGGCCAATAAAACATATGTTATAAGCGTGAGAACTCTAATGCCTGGCTTGAAGCGCGAGGGAAATTGGAAGATTGGCAGTCCACTTTTGGAGAACTTTGTTGAAGGTGAAGTGAATATGTTTTCTTATGTACTCCATTAAACGGCTTTTAGTTTTAACAGCAAAGCTTCTTTGACATGAATAGCTTCTCACTGTGAATTGCATATCCGCAGACAAGTGAGACAGACACAACCACATTTGAATATTAGTGGTATAGTAATTTTATATAAAGGCACAGCTGTCTTCGTAGCTCGATGAGTTGTTCATCGAATGTTCATTTGGTTAAGAAGAAGGTGGCTGGGGTCAGGGCTTAATATATACTACTTTTTAGAAGTATTTGATATTACAGCAATGAATAAGTTGATGGGTTTTATGACTCTAAGTACAAGGCGGGATAAAAAAAGTATAAAGTTGATCAAATTCGTAGTCTTGGGATTATCAACTGCTTACAGCTAATGTCTGATTCTTCCAGAATGCTTGTCTGTGTTGAAGCTAGCCCCGGTAGATGTGAGTTGTTTCGAGTGGAATTCGTTCTGGACTTGGTGGGGGAGCTAGAACGGGAGACGGGGCGATTGATACGAGATAGGAAGGGACGACTGAATCATGGTCTTGACAGCAAGATTTCCAGTGAAAGACTGATTTCCTGCGAGTTAATATCCTCGCGACTACTATTATGTGTCCTTATTCACAGCAAGATCTAAAAGAAAATCTCAGTATCCAGTGAAGATCTGAAACCCACATAGAAATGAGTTTGTTGAGAAACCTGAGAAATTTAATATTACCAAAGAGCTAGAAGTTAGTATTCGAATTGCTTTTATACCTAATTTAAGTAAGGAAGTTATAATATCAGCAATTTGATTATTGGTCCATCGAATACTAAGGTGGGGCTTGAGTGAATTATCTTTTCTTAATTAGAAGTATAAAGTCAATCTAGGTGAGCTTGGAATCAAACGGGACAGTAAAGACCAAAAATAACTTAGGTTACCAGCTGCGCTGCTTGTATTTTGCTCTTCGTCCTTCGGTTTTAAGAGGAATCACTTGAACTCTGAATCTAGTTGTGAAGTTTGTAGGAATAATAGGCAGCGTCCGCGTGAAAGGTGCGACTTGAGCTTGTCTGAAATGGTATTTTGACAGGAAAAGTTCCATCGAACGTAAGCAAGTCATTTCACGCGGACGCTACTTCTTCCTCGGCGAACTGGGCCTCGGTTTCGGCAGGGTCGTCGGTCTACAAGTATGGCGACTCATCAGAGCCATCGTCATTGGAGTTTTCGTACGCCATGAGGTCGTCGAGCGGGACACCGATGGTAATCACTCTGTGTACAGTTAATTCACTAACACCTCATGCCGATAAATAGAGAACCCACCGCATCATATAGGAAGGACTAGTTATGTCGCGAAGAATCGTGAAGTATTTATTAGAAAGGGCCCTTTCAACAGGTAGATATCAGTACAATAACCCTTTTCAAACAAAGAACTTTCCCTTTGTCCAGATTTCCTCTTCCGTTGTGGAGGTCCAACAAAGCCTGATAAAGCTTTCCACACGCATCCTCAACCTCGTCAGAATTTCTTTTTGCGCTTTGATCGAACATCTCCAGACGCAATTAGAATCGACCTTAAAATGTCAGAGTTTTTGAAAGCTATGAACGGTCTCACTGTCAACGGAGAAGATAAATTTGGCCAAGTCCTCGGCGCAGGCTGGAAAGGCATAAAGCTCTTAGGCAAAGGAGCAAGCGGCGTAGTAGGACTCTGGGAGTACGACGGCGACGATAAAAACACTAAAGCAGTAACCCAGGTAGCGATCAAACAAGCATATACGCACAATCGTTCAGACCCCCTGCGCGAGAGTCGGTTTATGGGAATTTTGAGTTAGGCTGAGAGTATTCATATTGTGAGGCAATACAGGGATCCGGCTCGTATAGATTTGGAGGACGGAGGTTTGATTTTAGGCATGTTTCTCGAGTATTGTCCGAATGGGGATTTGACACGTCTTATGGGGAGAGGTGAGAAGATGCTGGAGGTTGATCTGTGGGCGATGATTTTATGTTTGGCATTGGGAGGCGCGGTTGTTGATAGGGGGACTGAGGATCCGGATTCTGAGCCTGTTTTATTTGGGGCTTTGGAGAATACGTTGGTGCATAATGAGTAAGCTATTTCACGACTTAAAATTGATTCGAAATGGTAACTGATATGGTGTGGGAAATAGTTTGAAGCCGGATAATGGTAAGGTGATCCTACGAGAGTGTAAAATTCGAGACTTACGTCGTATACTATAGTTTTTCTAGGCCGAAAGGACCCTATCCATGAACGATATTCAGTTTTAAAGGTAAGATATACATATCTATTAAGGTATAAAGCTAAACTCGATGATATAGCTCGGAGACTTCGGCAATGGGCAATGGGAACCTAAAAACCCTCCAGATAAATCTGTTTGGGCGGAGGATCGCGTCCGAGGAGCACCAGGATATAACGCCCCGGTGACAAATCTATCTTTTCACCTCTATAAATTGTCAAAATAAATGCTGATATACTCTAGGAAAGCTGCGCTCGCTTAAAGTCTCCCCGCAAAGGAGCTTGTTCAAACACTTACCAACTTGGCTGCATAATACACGCTTGCATGCGGCGTGTCGAAGAATAACTATTCATGCACCTACTCTTGTCCTATTCTGCTATGTTTTGGGAGCTATAACGTACGATTCCAGGGGATTCAAGTAGAAAAGTCCCTCACAGCTCTGGAATCCTTGAACAGTGTGCTTGAGAATGTACCCAAAGCAGCATGGCTAACTTTACGATTTCACAGACTTACCCATCCACGAAGGTTAGAAAATAGTGGCAAGAACCCTACACGAAACCTGAATACATAGGCAAGTATACGATGGGTGCGGATCTATTCTCAGACCCATGGGCAAGCTTATACTCAAGAGGATTGAGGGATTTGATAATGGAGTGTATGATGTTTGAAGCAGATGATCGGCCGACGAGTCTAGACTTGCAAAAGAGGACCCTAGAGGGACTGAAAGTGGCTAGGGAAATTTCGGTCAATAATTGGTCATTTGAGGAAAAGCAGCATCCACCACTTGATGTTTTTGGGGAGATGGGAGCTGGGAGCTGGAGACTGGGCAAGTTTGTGAGGAGTTTTTGTGGAATGGATTGCAGGTAGGGGTAAAGCTGTTGCATCAGACCTTTAGATTAAGGAGAATCAGGTTATACCATCCTTCTGTGGTGACAAGAGCCCTGATGTAATATCTCATTTCTTTCAACCATCTATATACTTAATTCCGAGTTGGAAGGCGAGCTCCTTTAAAGTCAATTCTGTTAAATCTGACAGCAAGTAAAATCTAGAAACGGATTGCATGCTACTGAGTGAGGGCTGTATTGAAGCTAACATTTTGGAATCCTAGACTCGAGACTACCGAGTTTTTCAAGATCCTTAATTTGTATATAATCCACTTTCAATTTAAAGACAGTAATACATTTTACTGACTCAATAGTTCCTTACTGCGGTGGTGGTTGCGGTTTCCCTTAAATAAGGTTACTCGGGTAGCTCCCGCTCACCCATTCATGGACTCGTCCCCTCGTTAGAGAAACTCTATCAGGTTCAGTCTTAAAGCAAATTTTTTAATTCTTACATTCTATATTCTAGGAGTTGGATTTCTCATTGTATCTAAAGCTCAAGCTCTTTATAAGTTTCCCGTGCTGAATTGGGTTGAACATGTATTTCGCCAGATCTACAGGCCACAGCTCGGATCCTTTCATCCGTGGGGAAGGCTAGGCTGATTGGAAACATCTTACGGGAAGCCTTGTCCATCGGCCGTCATATAGTGCGTGCGTCATGCTAGATAATAAGATATGTTAGGAATGCTTTTCCGGGAAACCTCTTAACTCGCGTGACAAGCTTAGATTATTTCCATTTAATTCGACTCCTTTACCAGCTGTATTGCCAAAGTTTAATTTTGGATGTATCAAATAATGATGGATACTATTGGTAGTACCCTATTTGTCGACTCCTTTAGCATTTTACGGCCGTCGTACAAAAAGAAGAAGTCTCGGGGTGGATAGAAAAGTGGCACCAATTTTGAATGTGCCAGATTAAGGGTGTACAATTGGTGGTCTTTTTATAGGGAAGGCCGTGAAACACTATAGGAGTTACACAGCGCTGATTAGACTAAGCACTGCATGAAAGTCTTACTAAACGCTAAGGCGCTTAATACTTCAAGTGACTAGTATCCTGTAGGTACCATTTGGTTACTTTGTAGCACAGGTGGCGCTTATTTTAACAACGCACCCCGAGTAGATGTCAGCCTACAGCAGCACTTCCATCCATTTCGACATCTGGTCTTACAGAAAATTGAAGTGACTCCTAAGACTTTTCTCCGTTCCTCCCTGCCGAGTATTTTCAACTATAGAATCGTCATCGCTAAGCTGCATATTGAAGAGCTCTAAACATGACTTTTTGGATCTTTCTCTCTATTATATTCCTCTTAATAAAGCCAATTCGTGGCGTGGATGATCAAAAATCGCAAAATCGTATACCAAATCGCATAATACAAATTCCTTAATTCATCAGGAACTAGAAAATGGCACGTCTTCATTTCCGGCAATGGTAGACGCCCTGGAAGTAATGCAGTCGCTATTCTGGGACCCATCAACCTCGACGTGGCCAGATGGAATTGATTGGACTAGAGCAACGTTTAATACTCATATCCTCACGACCTTGAGCATGATGGCTACATACGAAAACTTCATGTATAGTAGTGAAATACGCAAGTATTTCTCCGAAGCCGCGGCATTCTATACAGGTGAAAATACCACCTCTCTGATCACTCAAAAATACGATGACCAGCAATGGGTTATTCTTGAGTGGCTCGAGGGAATAAAGTTCATCAACTTATATTCAGACATGGACGCAAAGTTTAAAGGACAGAAATACAGCCCCGATTTCGCACACAGGGCGCGTGTATTTTGGGATCTTGCCTCACAAGGATACAACACGACTCTGTGTGGCGGAGGCATGATCTGGACAAATCAGCTCGCCCCGTACAAGAACGCCATCACAAACCAACTTTTCGTGGCCTCTAGCATAGGAATGTATCTCTACTTTCCCGGAGACTCGAATCCAAACCCCTCTTCCGTTCTGAACAGCACTTACAACTCCTCTCAAGCACTTCCGCCTGTCAAAGCACACGATCCAAAATATCTCAAGGCTGCAATAAAGGAGTACAACTGGCTGTCCACAAGCAACATGACTAATGCTCAAGGATTATATGTTGATGGATTTCACATCTCCAATTGGACGAGCCTCACTTCTATTGGAAGTGGAAAGTGTGATGCAAGGGACGAGTCCCTTTACACTTATAACCAGGGTGTTGTCCTTTCCGGCATCCGTGGACTTTGGGATGCAACGGGAAATGAAACATACCTCACCGACGGTCATGGTTTGATGGAAAGTGTCATCAACGCAACAGGCTGGCAATCCATGTCCGACGGATCATGGGCTGGTCTAGGCTCAGATGGCATCCTGCAAGATCTTTGCGATGTGGATGGAAGCTGTAGTCAAGATGCGCAGAATTTCAAAGGAATATTCTTCCATCACCTCACCTTGTTCTGCCAGCCACTTACAATGGGTGAGAGTCAGCAAAAGAACCAGAACGACAGCGTTATTTTCAACGCAAGTCCCGCGCAAGCACAGGATCACCAGACACGGTGCGATAGCTATGAGCCTTGGATTCTGCATAATGCTCGGTATGCATATGCGACGAGGAACGCAACAGGTGTTTATGGAGGATGGTGGGATGCAAATGATACGATTCCGATGGGCTGGACGAGTTCCTCGTCTGGGGCGGCGGATGTGATGAACAAAGGTATTCCCCAGAATCGTATCTGGAGACTTCCGAGCAATCCTCCGATACCAGCTGCTGGAATGACGTCCGTGGCGAATGGCTCAGCCTCGGACCTGAATGATAGAGGGAGGGGAAGAACTGCAGAGACGCAGAATGGAGGGCTGGCTCTTATGACTTGCTTAGTGAATGCTCAGGAAGGCTAAGCATATTTAGTGCAGTAGAGAACATCGACGAAAGTAATTTCGAATCGACAGACCGGGTGATAGATCGTTGAAATACTTCTATCCCCTGCTACAATAATTTCAATTGTGAAGCCTTCATGTAATTTTCTAGGGAGAATACTATTGTTTCTAAATAAGACTAAAAATTATCGTTTCGGAGCTCGATAATCAATGGATGCACCGTACTTATTATACAGCACAAGACACAGTCATCTCCTATAGTGTTTTACGACTCTCCTATATAAAAACCGCTAATTATGAACCTTTGAATTTGCTAGACACGAAAAGCCGCGCTTATCCCTATCGAATCTTAATGTTCCATGCCACCTGGCATATCATGAATTGATGCTGCTTTACTGTCTACCGCGAAGCTTCCTCTTTTTGTAGGGAAGGCCGTAAATCACTATAGGGATTAAGGGGTGCTAAGCGAGGGGTTAGCGCGTCGAAAGCGAGCCCCTGAATATCATATCCAAGATGGAGATAATAACATATCAATGCGTGCGACAATACCCTGTCGCGACCGGAAGTGTTCTCAAGAGTAGTTTTGGGGGTTCGGCGTCTAAATAATAGTGAGTATTGGAACGCTTGACTGTGTGTGGTTTACTGGATGAATTAATCACATTTCGGTGGACCTACTTCATCGAGGATAGATATCAAATCATGCGAACCAAATTATCAACGTTTTGGGATGAGAATCTAGATGTCCAAAGCTGATTAAGGTTTTATAAACTGACTCGAACACCTATTGTATACCTGTTTGGGGTTGATCGATCACTCTACAAAATACGAACCGTGAAAATTTACCAAAGAAGCTGAGCAACATATCTTTCTCCCACCCCAGCAGCGATAGAATAATTGAATACCCCATGATTACTTTAACTGATCCCTTTGACTGATCCCCGTAAAGTCTATTATACCAGACCCAGAAACTTCCGAACACCTGCCCTATCAGCAAATCCAAAAATGTCTATACTTCGCCCTCATCAATATCCAATTAAGCTGAGGTCGCTCACTGCCTGCTCTACGGAGGCGGTGCCAAAATTGAGAAGTAATTGGTTTACGGTGTGGCTCGCATATAGATGTGCCTCTCTAGAAGCATTCAAAATCTCATACAGAGATGGCTGGGATATCAATATATTGTCCTTATCCATATACATGAGGTGTTTTAATGCATGTGAATCCCCAAAGAACCTCAAATTAAAGTCCCGCAAACATCTTACTCATTCTAGATACAGTAAGGTGCTATACTCCGTGGACCATACCAGATGGAGGATCATTTGGGTGAAGACTTGGTGGCTCGAAGCCGTGGCATGGATGCATATATCTGGTATTTCCGCTTGCAAATAACTATGAACCCAGCTCTAGTTTGCACTGTGTTACTTCTTCAAACTCTAGAAACATCTTAAGCCATCTGATCCGGTTCCATAGTTTGGAACAGATCTCCAATTTGCTCTTCGCTATAAGTACCAAGTGATGAAGTAAAGTCTTGAAGCCTTTGAGTGTTTTGGAAATATTGATCTAGCAGCGACTGCCGAGAATGTGTTAGAGATATTGTCTGTCGCGTTTGGCTAGAACGTAAATATTGAGACTGTACTAACCCAATCCAAATCCTCGGATCCATCGATCATCTCAGTCACAGGTTCGGCGTATGGTAAATTGGAGTTTTCGAAGAACAGACCATTTTCTAGAGGTGGGGTGGAGCTTAAGGGATAACTAATATTACCATCTTTAACCTTCCGGATCATCAATTCCAATACCTGCGCCGCAGTACGAGCTTCTTTCGACTCGGGATCATGAGATGTATGGGAAGTCCATATCATCTGTGACATCTGCAGGGCTTCCAACTGCCTTGCGAAATCCGCGGGTTTTGGCACAGTGACGGTCCGCATATACTCCGAAAGCTCTAAACATACTACCATGGCAGCTACCAAAAAGTCGTGCGCCGATAGCCATGATAACATCCATCGATTGTCATATAGCTGGCCTCCCGGCTGGGATGCTTGATGTAAGTCCGCTTGTCTTGCTAAGATGTCCATCGCCGCATCGAGACAACTGCGTCGGAATTTCGCGTATTTTATATCTGATGTCTCTCGATTGAGAAAGCGTCGATGGAGCACGACGATGCTTTTGAGATAGAGGAGCTCGATGCTGCATCGCTTCATGATAGTGCTAGAGGTGTCCATAAAGGAGCGGCTGACGTCCATCATTTTGTAGTTTGATGGTATGTCGTTGTAAGTTTCGCGCACTTCTATGTCTAGCATAATGGTTGTCTCCAAAGGAGGTGGAGACAGTGACTGCGAGTGGGCTACAATCTTTTTAAATACCCCCATTACTTTCCCTTTAACTATGGTGTACAGGACTGAGGTATGGTCTGACAACGGCCGCGATGGTGGTAAGACGGCTGTGTCTGGGAAGAAGTCCGTGAAATTGAGGTTTCGCGGTGCTTCGGTATCGCAATAGTCTGTCGGAATCGTGCTGGGGAGACCTAGTTGAAAAGACATCAATACATCTAGCTGGTAGATGTTGACCCACACCCGCCGTCGCATTTCGCCTTCAAAGGGCGAGATGTTATCGTGGTTTCTCGAGTCCCGGTGGTACCCCATGCGCATTGCTAGACGGATAATGATGCCCATGAGAAACCAGAGATTGATTTGTGAGTCTACGAGACCGATCAAGTTCATCTGGAGATATAGTACCAGAGTCTCCAGCCCATAAGCTTTAGCAGTAGAGTAGTGCCCTAGAACGAGGCATTGCGTGGTCCTGCGTCGGAACGCTTTTGGGGAAATGAAATTTACCCCTGACTCGATAGGGATGCTTGAATTCGTAGCCTGCCGGAGGGTAGTGGCAAGGCCGAGGATGGCGAATAGGAGACCAATCCAGAGTGTAGGGGATTTGGACGAATCCTGCCAGAATTGTTCATATTCTTGCTGAAATTTGAGTGGATGTACAATGGCTACAGCAGTAAGTATAACACTCCCCAAAAGAACGAGGGATCCTACGAATAATCATATACTGCGAATTAAAATACTGGGAGAGCAGACTATCGCAGACTGGCCTCGATGGCAGAGACCGGATAATTTCGATTATATTGAGAGGTTGCTGTAGACCAAACACCAAATCCGCTTCTGGCTGTGGGCCAATTCTGTCAAATGAGTCGCCCTCTTGTTCTTGAGTACTTGACAAAGCCAATTGTTCACGAACTTCTTTGATATCATGCAGAATTGATAACCAGTGACTGGAATCGACATAATTCATCTGCCCGCCCTGAACATGTAGTGTTCCACGTTCGCCTGTCGGCGTGGTGATATCTGTTGAACCTTCGGTATGATCTGTACTCTCACCAGAGGTAACGGCTTCCTGCTCCTTGAGCTTTCCTGTCACGCCGTCCTGCACAAACTGAAGGACGATATTCTCCAAGTTCTGCAGACGATCTCCGGTATTATTATGTTTCGGCTTGTTTCGATTGGCATTGTCCGCATATTCGCATGATAATTGCTTGTTCCGCTTGACGCACCTACAGTGAACATTTTAGCTTTAGTATTGCCCAACATAGCAAGTTTTAGAAGTTGGAATAATCTTCCATAGGGGTTGAGATAATATTTAGAGAGTAAATTAGCTCTTAAAACATATGTAAAGTCTGGCATTCCCGAGTGTCCAAAGTAGGAAATACTGCTCAGAAATCACTTACGTCTCGCAAGGTGAGCCACGATTGCACTTCAATCTATTTTCCATGTGAGTATCATATTTCTTGTGTAGAGCACGTAGCATACTTTCGAATACGACACGGCTCACAGGATATTGGTGGCCTGTTCCGTTTTCCTACTTTTCCATTATTGGGTTCTCTATTGACCGTTCGCCTATTGTCCATACTTGTGCTATTCATTCTTTGATGCTTTTTCTGCTACATTATTCGATTTTTCCGCGCACTGCTCCATTTTCTCAAAACGGGGCCCAGTCTGCTTTTGTGAGCGTTGCGGTTGGGATGGTGGATACTCGGAATGAAAGGTAGCCAATTGTATGCTAGCCCACGGAGCGGATTTAATATCCCCGCGATCTGCTTCTTCCCAGTAAAGACGACTGGCTACTTAACCGCTATGGAAACATCATCGTAGGTTGCTTTAACCCCGATCGTCTTTCATAGTCCCTCAAGATGTAGCTATCCAGAAGTTAAACCCGTTCCGCGTCAACGACGCATTCAAGTTTGCGGTCTTCAAGAGGCTATATAATGTAAGTTCCCGCATTCCAAAATGTTATTCTTTCCGTCAAGTCACCCGAATTGCAACCGGCATAATGTCATTATTCTCAGCTATATATGGTACTTTCGATGTCATTGTATCCTCTTTCATCAGCCTACCATATCCCACAGCAGATGCTAGCATCAAACAACAGACCGTCATTGTGACGGGAGCAAACACGGGTCTTGGCCTCGAAGCCAGTCGGCACTTGATGCGCCTCGGGGTAGACAAACTGATCATGGGCGTACGAAATCTGCAGAAAGGCGAAGACGCAAAGCGAGACATCTTGGCCTCCACCAACAGAAAAGAATCTTGCATCGAGGTATGGCCTTTGGACATGGACAGCTACGACTCTGTGAAGGCGTTTGCATCTCGTGCTGCAACTCTACCCCGTCTAGATGCTGTGCTGGCCAATGCAGGTATCCTCACGCCAACCTTCAGCATCGTCGCAGATAACGAGAGGACGATGGCGACAAATGTGGTCAGCACTTTTTTGCTGTGTATGCTTGTTCTTCCGAAACTCCGTCAGTCTGCAGAACAGTTCGGGGTTGTGCCAAGATTCGTGATTCCGAATTCAGCATTGCACTACATGGCGCCGGTGAAAGAACTAGACGTGAAGGAGGGGGATATATTCAAGACGCTGAATAATCCCAAGACAGCCGACATGGCGGGCCGCTATCCACTGTCAAAGTTACTCGTTCTCTACGCCGTGCGTGAACTGGCAGACCGGACCAAGTCTTCGCAAAAGCCTCTGGTTGTCATCAATACCCCCAATCCTAGTTACTGCAAGTCTGGGCTTGTGCGTGATTTGGATATGGGGTTTTCAGCGAGGATGATGGAAAGGATGCTTGCTCGAAGCACGGAGATGGGCAGTCGTGCGCTGGTTCATGGACTATTATCAGGAGTGGAAAGCAATGGACAGTACTTGTCAAATTGCCATGTTCACACGTGAGTTCTCTCTATTGAAATGCTTATTAGTAAATATTTGCTAATGGCTACCCCGACCAGGCCAGCATCTTCAGTAACCAACACCAAGGGCAAACGAATACAAAAGAGCTTCTTCAATGAGCTGATGGAGAAGTTGGAAAATATTGCGCCGGGGATTATGTCAGATATATGAATAAGGGGGGTTTACAGAAATTACAGACACTTAGCATCTTGTTAATTAATAACATATGCAACGATCCGCACGCATCCTGTAGATGTCGTGACCACCATGCCCTCTGGAAATACAGCATTACTATTTCCCATAAACACTATGTGCTCCGCGACCAAGCGAGAGGCCGAGATGGAGTGTCTACAAATCCTCAACCCGAAGCTCCTGAATCCCACCCCGCCGAATAATCCGCGATTTGGTTTTCGCAAGCTCTCGCGATCCTGTCTTCCATCCAGCTCTTCCACCTTCACACCTTCACACCACACTCCTTCTCCTTCTCCTTCCTACGATATCTCCGAAGCAGCGAAGAAGGATGACCGACTATCAATTCCGTCCCATCTCACGTTCCCTTCCCCTCAAATGCTGAATCAGCCCGCCCCGGCCCCCTTCGAAAAGTACAACACCAATGCATCTCGACCTACTCCTACAGCTAGGGATGGGATGGGATGAGACGAGATGCGCGGATGATATAATCATACCCGATAGCATAGCGTTCCCAACCTTAGCTTTGACCATTGTTCTAGCTTCTTAGCTCTTGGCTCCCCAGGCCAGCCAGGTCACTAAAATAAGAAAACGAACGAACGACCGAACGTTCTAGGTTTCGACGAATCTTCTCCTCTGTACGGAGTACGTACCGTAGAACACGGGTACAGTACAGTACAGTATCTCCCCACTATTTCCATCTTCAAATCTACCTCCCCTCCCCTCCGTAATTAACCCACGTATCACGCGCGCACGCTGCATGCCCTGGCGTGGCGCACGCCACGCCCTTGTGAAATGAAAGCTAAACCCGGCCTTACGAGACGAGATACGAGTCCGTACCGGGATTAGAATACAGTACTGTATAAGCGCACCAGTTCCAGCACATGGAATAGCCGATGTGCGCGGGGAGGGAGTGTGGTGTGGCTTTCTTACCGCACCCCGTATGGAATGGAGTACCAGTAGCGTATAGGTAGTAGGTAGGTACATAGTAGTAAACTTCACGACATCCAAACCCAAACCCCGGGGAAAGAAAAGAAAGCCTTCTTTTCAGTCTAGTAATTATTCATACAATATACGTGAGACTATGATATGAAATGAGGTGATTAATGATTGTTTGGATTGGGAGAAAGGTACGTAAGAAGCTAATAGATTATATATCTGTTTTTACAACGCGTTCTTTGATTAAGGTAGGTAGAGTCAGATAATGCGGAGAAGTGGAGCGCGGCGCGGCCGTATTATGGGGAATTACAGGACGCAAGTACCTCATCGTGGAGTCAAATCTCACCGTTAGCATGAAAGCTTGACTCGGATGTCTGGATGACTAAGCTGGTCACATGATTATAAAGCGCCACTCCACATTCATACAGAGGTACAGTACCAATCTTGAAACCAAGGACGCCATAGCAATACGAGCGGGTACGGCGCAAGATCTATGAGAAGCTTAGGAGCGGCAAAGGACGCCGTGATGCTACTCGATGCTTGTCTTTCTGTTCGGTTTATGGGAGTCTGGACTGTATTGAGAGGGAATAGTGGGAGTCTGAGAGGAGGCAGGAAGGACTTCAGAAGGAGGACGGTCTTGTTTCACTCTAGTATGTATGTCAACAAGCCCTCTGCCAGAGCTTCTCACTAGACACATTCACGAGTCACGAGTCACGTACAGGATCGTATCAACGCGCCGGAAGGAGACTGGCGTAAGTGCCCATGCCACTCCACGGCCAATGATCTCGAACTCATGGATAGGAACTGTCCTTGCAATTCATATCGTGTATCGCGCTTCTCCTTTCGCTGGTGCTCCACGACTAGGTAGTACCTCTGCGACTATAGAGCATAGGAAGGCGGCCATGGAATGTGAGAATCACGAGACAGTTCTTGGTAACATGGATGCACCGCAGCCAATCAGCATCCAGCCGTCTGCACCATCCCGAAATATGTCTGGGCTTTTCCCAACTGTCTGGAATGGAATGCGACATAGATGGCTGGGTACTATGGAATATGGGCAGCAGGTGCAGCTAGCCATTTTCAATTATACTTCGTGACTCTGTAAGATGGTATATATATTCTATGGAGCCTTTACATGGATTGACCTTCACTTCACTACCCGTACCTATAGGTGCTTAGGTAGATACCTTAAGGTCAGACCAACGGGTAGTGGCACCAATGGAAGGTGTCGAAGGACCGAGGAAGATGGGCCGTCGCCAATTTCACTTTTAGACAAGGAGACTATAAAATGGGGCTAATACTAATCAGGAAAGTTCTCAAGCCAAGTCCGGGGGTCGAGGGCGCTTAGACCAATTTCCCCTCGACCCCATCACCCCAGGCCAGGCCATGTGTTTCCCCATGTTGAGCGCTGGTGATGCAAATTTAGTCCGTATGGAAGTACTCTGTAAAGGCGGCTCGGTGTCTTCTAACCCGCTGCGTGTACGATCGGCCTATTCTACCCCGCATGCTTGTTGTGTACCCCATACCCACCCCATACCATACCATACCATACCATACCATGCTTTGCCATACCATACCATACCATACCCATCCTGTACCTATACCCCGTGCCTACGCATGACCTGGCCTGGTCTGGCCTGGGGTGAATGGCAGAATGCAGAATGGAAAATGTGAATTGGATGGCACATACACCCAAGGAAACCCCATATAAGCTGCAGCTTTCCCCGCCATTGTCGTTTTCTGTTTTTCCTTCCTTGTCCTCTTCTCTTTTGCTACCTCGCAGTACATACGTTATACATCCAGGCAAACACCAGCCAATATGACTGTCGATTCTAAATCAGATAGCGGCGCCCCAGAGGTTCATGTCGAGACCGAGAAGGCCCTCTCTCAAGTCGAACATGTCTACAACCTTGACGAAAAGGCGCATGTCGCCGATTACAAGGCCGATGCGATCGAGGCAGAGACCGCCGAGCACAAGATGGGCGTGCTGGAAGCCGTTCGAGCATACCCTATGGCTTCCTTTTGGGCATTCATCATGTCCTTTACCATTGTAAGCCGCCTTGCATTTCCCCCCTTTCGCTTGGTCTTTCCTCCGGCGAGAAATCCTAGCTCACCATCTTTTTTCAGATTATGGAGTCCTACGATGTCTTCCTCATGGGTAATTTCGTCGCCCTCCCTGCGTTTGCGAACAAATACGGCATCTACGACGCCGCAAGCGACAAATATGTCATCGCAACCAAGTGGCAGTCTGCACTTCAAGTCTCAGGGCAACTCGGTGCACTGATCGGTGTCTTCCTCGCTGGCCCTCTCACCAGCCGTATTGGATACCGTTATGCGACCTTGACGGGCCTCATGCTTCTGAACGTCTTCATCTTCGCCTTCTACTTTGCCGATTCACTTCCGGTTATCTTCGTGGCCCAGCTTCTCGAGGGCATGCCATGGGGTATCTTTATTGCCAACGCGCCGGCATACTGCAGTGAGATTGTACCCATCAAGCTGCGAGCCCCTGCGACCCAGATGCTGCAGATGTTCTGGGCTATTGGTAGTATCATCGTTGGTGCCGTCACCTACCGTTACAATACTAGGCTTGACGCATCTGCCTACAAGTACGTGCTCATCCGCATTGCATTACAAGAAAGCCCCTTGCTGACGAAAAGAAAAACAGGATTCCCATTGCGCTTCAATGGATGTTCCCCACCCCGCTTGCTATCCTCATCTTTTGTGCGCCCGAGTCACCTTGGTGGCTGGTTCGCAAGGGACGTCTCGAAGAGGCAGCACATGCGGTCGGACGCCTTGGACGCAGATCGAGGCTGAATCCTAGTGAGACTGTTGCCATGATGCGTCGTGTCGTTGAGCTCGAGAAGTCCACCAAGGAACCCAACCACTTGGAACTGTTCAAGGGCACTGACCTCTACCGCACCGTCATCGTGTGCAGTGTGTACTTGGCACAGAATCTCACGGGTAACCTTATCGCTAACCAGGCCGTCTACTTCTTTGAGCGTGAGTTTCATCATCCCTGTTTTAAGTCATGCATATGCTGATCGAATTGCAGAGGCTGGTGTATCGGTGAATACTGCCTTCGCCCTAGGTCTCATCACCTCAGCTCTACAGATGATCTTCGTCATGCTTTCTTGGATCCTCACCACGTACTTTGGCAGACGTACCATCTACCTCTGGGGTTCGGGCTTCAACGTCGTCCTCCTCGTCGCCCTCGGTGTCGCAGCCTCTGTTGGCAAGTCCAACGCAGCCTCTCTGGCGCAAGCCTCCTTGGGCCTAATCATCTCCGTGCTATTCACCTTGGGACCCGCCCCCGCCTCGTGGGTCATTATTGGAGAAACATCCGCCATCCGCCTCCGGCCTCTAACCACTGGAATGGGACGCGCTACCTACTACATCATTGAAATTCCCTGCATCTTCCTCGGAAGTTACATGCTCAACCCAACGGTAAACCTCTCCCTTCGTCGTTTTGCTCTGCCGTGACAATGACTAACACACCACAGGGCGGAAACCTCGGCGGAAAGTGCGGTTACGTCTGGGGTGGCACTGGTCTGTTCTGCCTGATCATGGCATACTTCTACCTGCCTGAGATGAAGGGCCGCTCCTACCGCGAGATCGACATCATGTTCAAACGCAAGGTGCCGGCTCGCAAGTGGAAGAAGACCGAGATCGATCTGCAGGACGACGAGTAGATGGTTGTGGGTTGTTAGGAAAGCAGTGTACATGTCACTGCAGGTGTGATTAGGATACGGACACTTTGGTGGTGGGTAATGATGCACTTGCTAGTGTCACCCTACTCTAAGTTTAGTAATACAAATACACATGCCGTAATCACAATTACATTCCATCGTATCTCGTACCTTACATAACTATTCAATTCTCGACCTCTAATTCCTGCTCCTGCTCCTTATATAAAAACTATCAAGATTTGAATACCAATCTCTAACACCTTCCTTCCCTCTCTCAATCGTCGTCAATTAATCTTCCCCTTAGCTAGCGCCCGGAAGATATACAGTCCAGTCTATTCAACTCCGTCAGATCCGTCCTTCTGTACATATACGAAATTTCATTCCAAGACCCGATTCAACTCCCAGCTATCCTATCCGTACGACTCCAAACGTGCTTCTTTCTCCGACCACACGCATGCATGGCCGTCATGTTGTGTTGTGTTGTGTTGTTTGTGCTGTGTACGATGTAGTACATATATATAAGGACCCATTCATTCCTGTACTTGCTTGCTTACGCCGTCGATTTTGATTTATGCACCTTGGAGATTCGCGATCCGGAGAGTGAGTGGCAAAGGGAGGGATAATTGTAATCTTAGCCTGAACTTATTCCGCTCGACTCCGAGTATAAGAGGTATGATTATTTAGCCTGGATCAGATCAAAAAAAGGAACGAAGGATTGGAAGACAAGCACTAGGAAGACAAGCACTAGCCAATGCGTATCATTTAAAGATAATAAGGATTTCGATGTCGTGGATATATATGTAAGGGGGAGTAGTGGATAGATAGGTATATTAGAGCTAACCCCTGTAAAATGGGACTTCGACTGTCGCTAAATCTATAAAGGGTCCACTTTTACACTTATAGGGGGCTCGGCTCGCTCCTAGATGTCCACCGGCTTTACCTATTCGAGTTGCATTGCACGATTTGTAACTTTTAATCTCGCGACTTCTATGGTAGAATTGCTATAATAGGTCAGATTGCTTTTATTTTCTATTATAAGTTAGTGGGTTTATACTAGAAAGAGACTTAGGATAAAAGATGGAAACCCATTTAATGTCTTAAAAAGGGTCTTGCTTTCGAGATTCAGTCGGTAATTCCGGTAAAACATAATTTCTACCTTCCTTTTCCTTCTATTTGCCATTCAAACTTCTAGTAACGTAACAGGTGAGAAGTGGAGACAGATATTATAATCATGTAACAATCAATAAGAAACTATATCTAGCTCTCCATTGATTCGTTTCTAGAAATATTCTTGTTGTATCTTCTTCTTCTATATCCACGACTTCCGAGCCATGATGCAGTATTCCACCTTCACTAAAATCGCTCTTCTTATTGCAGCACATTGTATATCCAATGCCTACTCTCAAGGATATTCTACTGCATGCACTAGTGTATCTTACAACACCGAAGGCTGGCTAATTGGAACCTGTCCGACAAGCGATTCTACCGGAGAGATTACTAGCAGTGTCAGTCTAGCAAGCAAACTTAAGAACGACAATGGTAATCTTGCAGTATGTATATTTACTACCGTGGCTTTTATACACAAAGGAGACTAACGGAATATTAATTGCAGTGGGCAGACAAGTAAGGATCGACGTTTTTGAATCTATAGAATTATATATATACTAACGCGTTGTTTCAGGGGAGAATACACTCAAAGCTGCGTCAACTGTAGCCTGACCAGCGGGGGCTCTACTCTGCAATGCTCCTGCACAGGCGCATATTCAGGACGAACTACAGTCTCAACCCTGAACCTCGGTAAGTACCTACGTACCTACCTATCAATCCAGACCCCCAGCCATCCATCCATTACATTACCGCGGGTCCGGAAACAATCTAATTCTTTATAACTTGATCATAGAGGAACACATCGCTAATTACGACGGCCACCTTCTCTCCAACCTCACCGGGACCATAACCTCCATCCCGAGCAACTCCTCATACGCCATGCCCTCCGATTTCATCGTCACTGCGCATCTCGCCGGCCTCAACTCGACCTGTAGCACCAGTAGCTCCATCTCCTGGGTCGCGCCAACCGAGTGCTATTCTGTAAATCTTGGGGCTCCGTCTTATTGGGGCTCCGCGAAACAGAGCGCGAATCAGGGGTGGGAGGTTGTGGGGTTTGATAATGAGGAGTGTACGGGTGATGCGGTGGTGAGGCTTACGGAAAGTGATCTAGATACGTGTGTTGAGTTTGAGAGGAATGTTTATGGGTTCTCGATTACCCCGCTTTGGAATGCGGATTGAGAAGTGTTGGGTGGAAGACGATGAAGGTGTGCTTGGTGGCAAGGAATACTGTATGCTTGGGGACATTGTATGTTGGTAGAAGAGGGGGGAGAAGGAGCTATAAGATAGTTTAGTTATACTTTATTGGACGGTTGAATTCTCCTGACCTGATTGAAACAAGCGAAGAGATTGTTGTAAGCCGTGACCTAGTCTCCTTGATGGCTCAATTTCTTCCGTGGGCGCAAGTCAAGCCGCAGGTACATTCCACTTCTCTATATTCAGCCTAATAATTAACACATACATTGATCTGACAGGCAATTTCCGCGTCGGGTTTCTACTACGCACCTCACCGAAGAAACAATTGGCGGCTCACCTGATCGGTACCATCTTCTCTTCTTTCATTGCCCTAGGAATTTACACTTTATTCGTTGCCGCATACCGTTGCATTATTGATGCAAATGCAAATGCAAATGCAAATGCAACGCCAATGTGAATTCCAGGTCCCGTCAGCGTCAGCCTGGCGAGCCATTGCAGTCGCCTTAACCGATCCCGCCTCCAACATACCTCTTGCAGTTTTGTATTCTCCATCATCCTGGCTGCCACATGCATTGTCTGCTAATCCGTCCATTTCTCTGGACCTGAAAGTGGAGCTGGATGAGATCGTATCGTCTGAGCATGATGGTTGTCTCTCTAGCCTTTATCATCCCTGCTACGGTTTACGCGACAGCCATGCTTATTGGAGCGCTATTGGCATGGTATTGGCTGAGGGTGGCTCCGAATATGTTCGAGATGTTTGGATTTGTAGTGGCAGCGGGATAGATTACAGAGGAGGGGATTGGTGGGGTTGTTAATGCAGTGCTGCAGGTTCTTGGGTAGTGAGGGGAGGTTTTTGGTACAATGGTCGGTTGTCTAGTAGATGTATGTTAGTGAGTATTTAGGGACATATCATGAGATGTGGTAAGATACTTCTGACCGAAGTGCTTTATTCGCACTCTCAATTGTTTGAGTCAGAAGCTTGGTATGAATAGAAGGTTCTATTTATATAGAAGCGTTAAAGTAGAGACGCATTAGAGTGTGATAAGATCTGAATGTCCCAAAACGTGCTCTATCCAAACCTACGCACTCTTGCGCTGTCCTGTGCGACTACTCTCTAGCGGTTGATAACCTGATTATACATTGTCTTGTCATTTGAAAGCCTTTGAAACCAAGGAGCACAATCTACTAGTCTGGGACAAAGCTGACTTCTACTATTATACCATCCTCGCATTACGAACCACATAAGGCCAGGAGTCTTGCTTAGCCTTTTCCCCATATAATTCAGAGGGCTTATGCAGGGGCCATATGTAAAGCCAGTCTATTAAGGCACTGTATCCGGTATAGATAATTATATGTGCAGGTGTTCCAATTTCTGGACAAACAACAATGACAAGGCTCTTGATTGGTGCGCATCTCCTAGTGATTATTTTCCAGGTGTAATATGCTTTGGACAAACGACTCTTTAACCTGTGCTTGGGTTTCTGAATCCTTGCTTATATCAGAAAGGATTCGAAGCTTTTGCGGATGTTACTAAAGGGAGTAACAAAGGGCGTGGAACAGATGGCTATTTCGCAGCCGTAGGATGGGATCCTGCCAGTGACTTCGGGACACATGTGGGCTAAACTTTCTCTTTGTTTATTGCAATCCTCGACATGAAGATATCCCCAAATCACTATTTTCTTGCAATCGTGGTTTCTGCGGCTCAAAGACCTAGCATTAGAGCGTAAACTTAGTAGTTAGCGACCTTGGTATTGGCCATCCGAATGATCAATACTATTTTGCTCCTTCTCACTTTATGAGATGACATTAATTAAATGAGAGATAACCTATCAAAGTGAGACATAGATTGCCAGACGCAGTTACAAGCTAGAGCTTCCTTTTTAATAAGCCTTAAAACCCTGACCGCTGAAGGAATTTAGGCGTAGCGGGGACTAGTAATAGTAGGTGGGTTTTCATATAGCGTGTCCGATAGGTGCGTGACTGCAAAAAATGATAAATAAATAAAATTAGATAAAGGGATTAAACCCCGGTAATATCGACATTGTATATAGTCAAAGATCTCAATGGCTTGCTTATAGAGACATAGCTACTAAATTCTTCATACTAGCAAAGCCAACTCGCTGATCTCTAAGATTGCTGAACTTTGAGTCTACGGTAGCAAATCTGCAGTCATAGAAGTATTCGAAGGAATTTATCTAGGAGAAGATAAACGGCATTGCATTAGCCTCAGGGACCGAATGCCGGGCTAAGGTTAGACGCGTTTCGAGTCGGCATAAACTGTAAAGCCGATATAGTAAGACTTACTATGGCCTTGCTATTAATTGCTAATCAGAAGCTTAATATTCGGGTATGGCCAGCCCTATTAAGGTTTGGAAGAAGCTTAGTTATATGATTTGGCATCTCGATTCTAGAGGGGTGCACTTGAAGGCAAGTCCGGGGTAGTTAAACATTCCGCTAGTTATAGCAATTACCCATTGATCTTGAACCTAGGTGACTAGGCGCTACAGAGCAGCTACTGTACCTCAAGTTAAGTTATTCTAAATCAGCTTTAAAAATTATGGCTTACATGACCTTCCTAATAAGGTAACTCTTATTATGCACTGTAAATTTACTGAAGATCGTATGGTATTAAGCTGACCTCCAAGATTCCTATAAGCGAACTCCGTGACTCTGCTAGGAATTCAGATATCCGAAATCCGTAGCCGCGTATAGGACTGTTCAGAGGGGAAGTTTTTACGGGGTAATATAAATTCATATCAATGGCTTTTGCTTTCATTGTTTGATCATTTCGTACCTTCCGCCCTCCTTGCCGTAACCTAGATTTTTACCAAGCCATGACACAAGACAGTACTTTGACAGAACCCTATGCAAGTGATCAGGAGAAAGTTCTTCTAGATGGAGAATATACCGCGCACGTTCCTTTCAATGTGGTCGACGATGAAAAACACGCACGTGTAGCCGCTGGCGATTCGAGGACCAACGTGTCCGTGGATGAACAAGCAAACCCATTCATGGTAAGAGCGTAATTACCAAACAATATATGAGAATCCCAGCTTACGCATTCGGCACAGGTCACATATGATGGTCCTGAAGACAAATCAAATCCTCAGAACTGGTCTTCACCGCTGAAATGGAGCGTTACAATCCTGGTATCCTGTGGAGGTTTTATCACTATGATGTCTGGCAGTATGCTTGCACCTGCACTCCCCGCCATCAGTCACGACTTGGGCATGTCAGAAGCTACTGCACAAATAACGCTTTCGGTCTTCGTGCTTGCATTTGCTTTTGGTCCTATGCTTTTGGCCCCCTTTGCAGAGGTCTATGGACGAAGACCGGTCTGGATTCTATGCGGTACGTTTTATAGTGTGTGGAGTATCGTCTCTGGGTTTTCTCACCACAAAGGTCTTTTGGTCATTTCCAGGCTTCTGGCTGGGTTTGGGGGTAGTGTAGATTTTGTGGTAGGTCTCTAGCATTTATTCCCGGGACGCATTAGACAATTGACCTCCGACAGATGTCTTATCCCGTCGTAGATGATGTTTGGTCACCAGAAGAACGTGGCAAAGCTTGTGCTATTGTTTCCTTCTTACCACTACTGGGCCCTGCTATGGGTCCTCTCCTTGGCGGTATTATCACACAAACCATCGGTTGGCGTTGGATCTTTTGGGTTTCAGCTATTTTCTCCGGGTGCCTGATGATTTTGGGCTTTTTCGTTTTCCCCGAAACGTCCGCGGCAAAGATCTTGGGGGATAAAGCCAGGGAGCTTAGCAAAGCAACAGGCCAGCACTACCACACGGAATACGAAGGCCCAAATCAGAAAGTCACTCAAAAGTTGTGGTTAAGCATCAATCGTCCATCTAGGCTCCTTGCTACCCAACCAATTCTTATGGTAATATCTTTATTTTTAGCTTATAACTTCGGAATCTTATACTTCGTCCTTTCCACATTTTCCTCGCTTTACACCAACGTATATCATCAGACCGCGTTGCAAAGTGGCCTGCACTATATCGCTCTTGCGCTAGGCTACTTGGTTGCCAACACAATCGAAGCAGAGGTAATGGACCGCATCTGGGCACATCTGACGGAGAAGGCTGGTGGAGAAACTGCTCCTGAGTACCGAGTCCCTCTCATGGTCCCCAGTGGTCTCCTCATGCCTATCGGCCTATTATGGTATGGTTGGTCAGCCCAAGCACATCTCTACTGGATCATGCCAGACATTGGAGCAGCAATTTTTGGCTGCGGCTTTTTCCTCAATACTGGACTAATGCTTGCCTACGTCCTGGACTCGTTTGGCAAATACACCGCATCTGCTATGGCTGCGAGTCAACTCTTGCGTATGATTGCTGGCTTCACATTCCCGATATTTGCACCGGTCATGTATACAGCTCTGGGGTGGGGATGGGCAAATACTACACTTGCGCTGATTGCACTGGTTTTTGGGTCCCTAGCACCATTAATTCTGTGGAAGTTTGGGGCTAAAATTAGAGCTTTGGGAAAGCCTCAATGGTGAGGTGAGATCAGGTATTAGAAGTCTGTTTTGCAAGCGAATTGACGAAATAGATAGAGTAGAAGACTCTGGGTTTGTTATGTTCGATCGACTCCCTGGTTAGACTTTTAATGCAACTACAAGGGTTTTTTGACAAGCAAATATCACACTTATTTCTATAGAATGAAGATATAGTGACTAGTAAATCAACAGACTGCCCTACAATTATTATACAAAAAGAATATGCATCACAATAAAATAATCCAAGAAGGGTTTTTTTTAGCATCAAAACTCCATGGCGGTAAAAGATGTAGGATGAGCTATCTACATATTTCAAAAACCTAATAGGTTTACGCGAGCAGTAGAATTCACGGTGTTCGTTTTTTTAGAATATCTGAGATGACTTTTAAGCTATGCTCAGATAAACCTTTTCATGTCTGCTCGAATCTCACTTTTTCTATTCGAAATCCTTAAACCCCGGACACTCTATAGTAATACCCCAGAAACGAAAGACACGGCGATTAAAAAATCCATATGGAGAACTGATACGCGGATTTTTTAAATACAAGATACACTACGCTTACTATCAAGCATATTAATCATCCAAGCTCCCTCCATCTTCTTCAACTATAACTTCAAATTTCGCTTTCGCTTTCTATCAACTAATAAATACCATAGCTACTTGCTACATAGATGATAAGAGCCCCTTAGCTACCTACCTAGGATCCGGAGAATCAAACTGGTTTATTGCAAGCAGGAAATAATAAATACTATTATTAGAAAACATTCCCTTTCATTTCACCTACGGAGTAAGCTAGCGGGTGGTTACTTAGAGTAATATCTTCCGAGGCATCAGGTTAGATTTTCCGAGATGCGAGGGATGGGACTCCACACCCTCCTCCTCGGTCAGCTACCGAGTCTCGCTAATTGTGACCGTGCTGTGCCTTACCTTGTCCCGAAAAGAGAAGGTGGGGATGTAAGTGTAGGGGTGCTATGATAGCTAGTATACTGTAGTAGCGTTCTTTCCTGTTATTACTATATAGAGTAGTATGAAAGAAGATAATACATAATCTTTTTGATTATATTTCAATTATTATCCAGATATGCTATTTATAACTCTTTTCCGTGAATATGATAATTGTTATTAAAAGAAAAAGGCCTTTTTTTTAATTACCAGCAGAGAAGGCTTTAAAATACCTATATATATATACTATTCCAATACTTTAGCTATAAAGCTAGGTACTAGTATAAGTATATAGCTTTCATCTTAGTAATACAATTTGCTATCTGACTAGAAACAAATTACAGCTATGATTAAAACATAGGTATAACAAAGCTTGAAGTTTCTCCATAATAGGAAACAATACTGAAGAATACCTCTATAACAGAAGATAGACGCGGGAGAAGAAAAGGGACATATCCCACTATCACTTTACGATTAAGAAATCCTACTGCGAGGATGTTTAAGAGCATATCTATCTGATGCTGGAATTTCACTACCTATACAGTCTTGTCTTGTCGCACCCTCTACACGCACCTATCCCCCCCGATCCCTCACCGCCTAATCCCTAGGAAGTGCTAACACGCCTACATCTATTAGAATACTTGTCCAACGATAGACTTTGCCCAATCTTTAGCCGATCTCCTGGGTTTCTCGACATGCTCATGCGGCTGCAGTTGTCCCTCACGCATGCCGGTGTAGATATCGATATCCTTAATCTTGACATAGAGCGGGCGGTGCTCCGGTATCATGAACCAAGAGTAACCCTTCCAGCCGATATATAGAATGAGGAGGAAGGGCCCGGCAAGATAGTCTTGGAAGAAGGTGGTAGGGTCGAGGTTGGGCCCGCCGACGGGATAGAGCGCGACGTAGAATTGGGCTGCTAGGCAGACGAAGTTCAAGATTGCGCAGAGGTAGGAACCCCAGATGCCGAATTGGGCTTTGAAGGGGAGTTCGTCTATGCTGTGGCCATTGAGTTTCCTGCAAATACTGTTAGAGAGCGGGAACAATATTGTGTGGGGGTGGGGCATCTTACCATGCGGAACGGAAGCGGATATGGGCTACAGCAACACTTCCGAAAATGAAGAAGGAAGCAAGACCGGATAAAGATAGGAGCCAGGTGAAGATGTTTCCACCTCCATTTTTATCCAAATTAATGAACGCCAAACAGCCGAAGAGTAGTTGAAGCAGGGTAACGACAAGAGGACGTCCCTTCTTATCAACATAGGCGAAGATCTTTGGTCCCATACCTATTTGCAGCCATTAGGTATGAACTTTTTATTTGATAGGGTAGAAGGGCTTACCATGTTGAGCCAATGCTTGGAAGTTCGGGTAGAGCCAAATGTGCACGAGTTGGCGACACTCATCACGGAAATCAAAATTACGGCGTTGAAGATTGAAGGGAGAGCTTTGATACCTGCCAGTTCGATAGCAATCACGAAGGGTGAATGACGACTTTCACCTCCATCGGTATCGTAAAGAATGCTGTTTGCGGGTACAATGAGGCCGATGAGGAAGAGAGTCAGAATATAGAAGATGCAGATACGCCAGACGACCTGCCTGGTGGCTTTGGGCACTTCTTTAGCTGGGTCCTCGGCCTCGGCAGCAGCGAGTCCAGTAAGTTCGGTTCCGGAGAAGGAAAATGAGGCCGTGACAAAGACGGTACAGAATCCATGGAAGCCATTAAGGAAAGCACTGTATGGAGAATGCCTAATCCGTCTGGTTAGTGCGGGTTGGTAAACTCTGGTAATCATAACCATACCAGTATTTGGCCCCAATGTAGCCTCTGTCATCGGTTGGTACACCGCCACAGTCGATGATTATTCCCAGTAGAATGAAACCAGTGCAGGCAACGACCTTCAATGTACTGAGAGCAAATTCAACCTAAGACCCGATTAGCAACAAATATTGATCGTCCATAAGGGATCAATTACCTCTCCATAACCCTTCACTCCAAAGAACTGGATGACAGTAAGAGCGACAAGCAAGGGTATGATCCATGCGGTGTCATTAACATTCTCCACGTCGGTCCAAAAGTGAATGATCTTGCTGGCGTTAGTTTTGATGATGAACGGCCGGGTTTATTCTTACATTGCAAGCTGCAGAGATTTCGAAAGGAAGTACAGTGAGCCAACTGATACCGTATTGCCATCCACAGGCAAAACCCCACGAAGGATCAATGAATCTGCAAATGTACATGGTAAAGGCTCCATTCACTGGGTACATGACGGCCAATTCGGCAAGCGCTTGCATCATGAGGTAGCTAAACACAATGGTTAGGTTACTATCGCGACGGGTAGGAATTCGTGGGCGCATACATCATGAAACCTATATGAACCCATTAGAATTGTTAACAGAGGCTGGGTTGTTCGGCACTCACCAATGATAATAAAACCGATAAGCACTGCGCCAGGCCCTCCAGTCTGGAAAGCACTGGCGGTACTGACGAAGAGACCTGCACCAATAGCACCGCCGCTAAAGTCAAGTCAGCGTGTGTCGTAGGACAAATATGATACTGAAAAACGTGTGCAACTTGGGCCTAAGAAAACGCGTCGAATTTGAAGCTCCAAGCTCCAAGCTCGACGCCTATAAAGGGCGCGAATGGATGGGACCAATGGCAGAAAAGGCTTACATGGCAATCATCTGCATATGTCTCCCCTTCAGATTTCGGTGCAGTTTGCCTTGATTAGGGTCGACAAGGACTGAGTCGTCGCCATCGAGGTGGTGGCCAGGCAATCCGTCGCCAAAACCAGCCGTGTTAACGCCATCCGACTTGCTATGCTTCTCGTCGGCCACCAGGCTTGGACTTTCTCGAGCGCTCATGTTGGAAGTTGAAAGTCGACGGACGATGTCGCGTTTCACTGTGCAATGAATGGAGAATGTATCAGAAGAAGAATGACAAGCAGCGCCCGCAGCAGATGATATGCGAGAGGACGATCTGATATAATGACAGCCAGCTAGTATGGATCTGGCTTAGTGTGGATTCCAAGATAAGGTCTCTTGGGGGTCTCCCCATGGCTTTGCTTCTAGAAGTTCCTAGGTGGGTTAAGACTTCTTCCATGTCCAATAATGGTCGTCGGTTGCGATTCGCGTATGGTGTGACATGAACAGGCGTTCGCGGCGATGCCGGGCGAATCAACTATCTGAGCTTCTTGCACCGAGTATAATGCCACCAACCATCCACCAACTATGGCCCGCCACAGTTATTACCTTCCCTTCTCGATTAGCATCCATGTCGTTTCCTGTCGCAATCTCACGCTCCTTGGCACTATTGGATTCGCGCCTACTCTACTCGCGAGCTGAGGCCGCATGATGGGACCCCCGCAAGATAAGGGCACGGCCCGGGATAGGTTGGGGCGGCCATATGGGGCAGGTGTTGGTTCCACCCCCTCATCTTCTGCCTGATATATAAGGCAGCATTGACCCCAGACTCCACTCCCTACTTAAAGTATGATACGTACGTAACTCTTTCATACGATTCGATACAACTTATACCAGGCGCACCATTTCGAGACTACGAGTAAATAACAACACCAGGTGATATAGGAATTCCCGTTAGTAAAAGAGGTGTGTGTGTGTGTACGGTGGGTAGGTATCTCGTGCAATCAATCGTGCCTAGGATTAACGCGTTGGCGTCCCGTGCTTCCTGCATACACTACCCCCTAAAAGGTAAAGGCTCGTATCGCGATATCGGCCAATCGTTCCAGGGAATATTCCGTTGAACAGATACAGCACTGCTCCATATGACCATAGACTCGAGAGAGTTGGACTACTGTACGCACTATATCTGAAGGTACATTAGTTTTCCATCAGCCAGGAGATCGGGTTTGTGACCTAGAGTATATTACGGAGTAAACCGAAGGACTATATCGAATGAGGGGACTTCTCAAGCCCTGTGGCACGTGGATCGAATTGAATTCACTGTATAAACGTATGATCATCTCCCGTATCTAGCTCTTGAGACGTCTAGAACAAGCTCGTAGGAGCCCGCCTTATAATAGTCAAATCCAAGGTCTTTAAGTGGTGCTGAATATATATTTATGGAGTCAAAACAGCGGGACTATCAGACTTCCAAAAATGCAATTAACGCCCCCGGACTCCCCGCTGTATCTCAAAAGACTAGTCCGCGTTGAAGACGCACTAGAAACGCAGGGGGGGGCTTGTTTCAAATCCACATCCTCATCACATGACCACCGGCAACCCCCCTATCTACCCAATGCTCCATAGCAATGGCACCTGGTACGAAACATACTATAAGCAAAGCATCTACATCGTAATAGCTTTTTGGATAGCTATTGTGCGCCGGGAAAGCAAGGCCAAAGCCTAAGACTTTAGCTGTTTATTATATAATATCCACGTTGCAGTTTAGTCAAAAGCTCAGCTATTGCTTGCAGGATGGCTGGACCACCAAGACACGACAAGGTTAAGGAATACCATGCTAGAAGTTAAAATTAGGCTGATTAGCGCGCTGCACCGCTTAGGTAGCGGACCGTTCTTAAAGTTGAAGGGTCTGGTCTCTACGTGTACGAAAAAGTGGTGGAATAGGTAGATAAGGGAGTTTTAGTCTCTTATTCCGACAGTTATTCCGTACACTTAGAGAGGGTCTATCTCTTAAGAGTGAGACCGTTTTTTTCGAATGAAGATATTAGCTATCTTGATTGATAATTGCTCCGAGAAATACATAAACACTAGATATCATTCTTATTTACAGAGCGGCTTTTTATCCTAAGAGATTATTAATAATTTTTATATATTTCGCTCTTGATATGCGAATAAAGATCGATTTCTATAGCACTTATCCGACTATAAATGGTTAAAGAAGGGAAGGGTCGACATGCGTAACACACACGACCAATTCCAGCCACTTTTTGCTAACTTGAAGGGAACGGCACGCTCTATAAGACTCTCCTCTCCCCCTCACCCCCCGACGTTATATTTTAAAATAAATAGAGAACAGCTACATACGACCATAGACTGAGGAGAATTGGGCATCCCGTCCGCTCTGCCATACACAAGCCTCAGATCGGCAGATTAGTAGTTGGGTGGGTGACCACCAGCGAATACCTGCTGTTGTATGTATTTCTTTTTGTCTCTTTTGCTAGCATATAGATAGGTAACTTGTGAAATTTAGTGTGGATATGGCAGCATCGGACTTTTATCCATCCGTAAGCTAACCAACGGGTATAGTCCCGAATGTTTTGCTAGTTCTGCAGAAATAGAACCCCGAAGAGCTTCTTGAAGGATGAAAGACAGGAAGCAGATTTTTTTTTAAAGCGTGGGCTTTTAGTCAAGTACGCTGGATAAGTATTATTTGGAAGTAATCTAAGTGCAAATTACATCCTTATAAATTGGACTTTTATACCTATGTAAAGCACAATAGTATGAGATAAAAGGTTGCATTATAGATAGTATCGTCCCTTCCCCTTTCTTCTCGCTTAAATCAGCTACGTGAAATAGCATATTGTCACTGGTGCAGATCAGGCATACATTCCCGAGGTAGTAAACGTCAGAAAAATCATTCAGCTGTTTATACCCACCGATACTTTATTCATAAGATACAAATCAAATCATTAATAATCTACATTGTGGCAGTGTGTCATATTATAACCTCAGGGGCAGGCTCGCTAAGACTTGGCCCAGGATTCAGTCACACGAGAATGTCTCGGTCAAAAATATTGACTCGTCACTCTCATGTTTAAGAAGAGCCAACATTCCAAAACACTCTCAGCCTCTCAAGTGAGGGGTGCGACTAGTGCGAAATCCAGAAAGTGTCCATATCTCCTGAAATATTACTTTAATTCTTTTACATGGAAATAACAGCAAGCGACGGAGCCATGCGGACACTTTTAAACAGCATCCAGTCTCTGAACTGGCGACTTATATGGGTGGGGACGTTCGTCTTTATGGGACTCTACTTTGTCGCATTCGACAAACAACCTCTCACAACAGAACAAATCCAAGAAATCCAAAAGGAGTTGCCGCTCGGGATTGAAACCGCAAATCAAGCCCCGAAAGCCATCTCTGTGCCGAAGATGAATGTATACGATTCTCGTTTGGATGATCAGGTTCGAATCGAGGACCCAAACCCCGTACTCGGGACGAAATGGGATTCGCCCCTTGACGCCATTCCTGGCCGTCTGACTCCGGAGGAAAACGAAAAGTTAAGAGCGGATGCAAATGCTCCGAAGATTCACGACCAAGACGTTGATGAGGGGGAGACTAAGCAAACTCAGGATAAAGCGAAGAGCGAGAAGCCAGAAGACGAAGTGGAAGCAGAGGAACTGAATCAATCCAAGCTAGATAAAGAGAAGCCCAAGGGAGATGAGCTTAAGGACAATAAATCCAAAGAAGCGAAACCTCAAGCGACAACCAAAGAAGGGGACGTGAAGCCAAGTCAGGCAACATCTGAAAACGAAAATATCAAAGAAGAAATAGACGAGGACAAGCCCAAGGACGAGAACTCCACATCCGAGCGACCCAAGGAAGCACCAAAAGAAAAGGGGCCCGACATTGACATAGGCGAAGAGTCGAAAGGGGGTCAACTTGAAGAGAATAAATCGAAAGCTCCAACAGATGACAAATCAAACCCCGAGAACCACAAAGGAGAACAGAAGGAAACGAAGGAGCAAGTGCCATCAGAAAAGGCAGACGCGAAAGCACAAGCGGAGAAGGAGACGGATCCGCAGAAAGCAGATGAAGAACAAAATGTAGAAGCGGATGAAGCAACAGCTCTCGACAAGCCGGTCCCTCCCGCCGATTATGTCGCCTTTTGCGTAGCCGTCAAAAATCAAGCCATCGACCTCCCCGAGTTCTTCATCCACCACTACCATCACATTGGCATTCAACGCTTCTACATCATGGACGATAGATCCGAAAAGCCTCTATCCACGGCACTCGAAGACTATGGCATCCCCGAGCAATACATCACATTCGAGTCCCAAGCGCCATATGATCGCACCGGGAATCAAACAGAACAAATCTCGATATACAAGCGCTGTCACCAGCTTCATGGAAGCAAGCACACATGGATGGCATTCATAGATATCGATGAGTTTATCGAAATGACAGCCGGAAACGAGACGCTTCAAGACCTGTTGCACGAATTTGAAAAACATGAGGATATCGGTGCCCTGGCGGTGAATTGGAGAATGCACACTTCTTCGGGTCTGGAAACCCGTCCGGAATCTAACCGCAAGGCTTTCGTGGACTGCATATGGGATGACTCTGAGCATGTTGGCCGTGACTCGCATAATAAACATGTGAAATCGATTGTCCGTATGAGCAAGGCGGTGAATCCAACGGGACCGCACTCGTGGTATTTGTCTGACGGTGCAAAGACTGTGGGGGAACATATGGATCCGGTCACGACTGTGGCATACAGGTGTCCGATTACGAGAAACAGGATTGCTTTGCATCATTATGCGGGGAAGAGTAGGCAGGAGTATGAGGAGAAGATGTTGCGCGGTAATGCGATGGATGATCCGAAGACTGAGGACTTTTGGAATTCGTTGGAGCATGTAGTACCGCAGGTTCCTTGTCCTGAGATGGCCAAGTACGATCCTTAGGTGGTTGCACTGAAAAGGGTTACCTACAGAAGAGGTTTAGTATTCTTTGAGGGGAGTTGACAAAATGTCAACCATTCATTCAAGTCTGAGCGGAAGTAGAATTTAGAGGCTGGCTGAAGATATATTTGACGCTTTTACAGACTACATCCTTCAATTTTTCTATTCATACTAGTTTCCGAGTCATCCTGTCGTTTGAATGCTCGTTGCAGGTTCCGCCTGCAGAGTGCTGTTGCAGTCACTCATCCAACCTCCCTGTAAAAGACTCCCATCAAAACTAGCATATTTCCATCTTCGTCACATCCGGCTCCTTGTCTCTCGGGTACGGGTACAGCCCACAGTCCATGCGGCGTCATTTCGTTTTGTGGCCCTCGAATATGAGCGGTCAGTACTTACAATTGCATATGGCGTAGTAACTTTGGAGGTATTGGCACACTTTGAAGTCGTGACTCGTGCGTCATTCATACTATACTTGGTGTTTGCAAGTTTGAGTATTGCAGTCTAGGGAGCGAGAGTGGGAGTAGAGTGAGTGAAAATAGAATGACTTAAGAAGCATCATACTGAAACATTCACAGGTTCGTGATGGCCATCAAACCATTAGGCACATTCGGTCAATCAGGTAGGTGCACAGGTGAAAGCTGGTGCGGGAACCCGCATTGCTCGAGGTGAAAGTAGGGGAACGTGGCATGAAATTTGAGTGAGACAAAAATTAACAATTCGTGAAATGAACTGTAACTTGATGATCCATGTAGGCGTAGACAAAATCCTTCGAGTCGGGCGTTAAAACGAAAATGGAAAGGGGGGAAAGGGGAGGGCGCTGAGACCAGACTAGCTTCATTATAACTTTCCAGCCGTTGCTATTACCAACGTCGATTAATCTTGTCGGATATTTCATTCATACCCGGGTTCCATATTGTATGGTACACATCCAGATTTCAAACTTCTAGCGCTTCTTACATATCAAGTAAATACATATCTGATGTAACTCCAGGGTCGCACAGCACGTGTACGAGTCCTCTGAACCTTGGTTTCCAACCGCGACATATTCCTAATATGTCAAACCTCACTCCCCAAGACCGCACGAAATATAAGTTCTTTCTATACCTGCCTGTTGTCGCCAGGGCCCTAGCAATGCTTCGAAAGCTTTAGATACCTTTCTCACCGAAAGACTCGCAAACGCCAAGAAGGTTTCTCCACGTCCCTCCCTGTCCTACTCATTCTCAACCGTCATCGACAAACCAGTACTTAAGATTGCAAGCATCTCCACCCACTCCAACGTCTCGCTATCGACTAGCTTACAAACCCCGAAAATGCTGCGTGGAGAACGTTGAGCGTAGCACTACTGGTGCGGCCTAGTGCGGCCTATAGAAGTGATTGATATGTCACCACTGGTACCCACAACTAACAGGATCGGATCGGATCCTGCTGCTAAGTTTTATTGCGACCATGGATACATGAACCATGTACTCTTTGCTCGCAAGAGGGGTAAATGAATGTCTGTCAACGCGCTACACGAGGAAGGGATTTCTGGGGAAGTGGAAATGGATGGGGTGGAGGGAAGGACAGCAAGCTAGGAAGAAAAGGTGGATGCTCCTTTATATCCATCTTGAAACAGTGGTTGAATGCGATGATAGAATTACGTTGAACAATTGGTACACAGCGAGACAATAAGATATATTGGAAAGGGGTTCCAATGATAAGGCTGTTTCTAAGCTAATCAATCCCAGACGTATCAATGAATCAACAAGGGGCGAACGAGTGATGATGCTTTACCAGGAAGTCACTAGACGGTCTGAGTCAGTAACACAACGAGGGAGTGAGCTTTCTCATCAGGCTAGTAGGGAAAATTCCTTGCCAAATAAACAAGAACACAAGACGCAAAAATGAAGCTCTCTCGCAAGCACACTTCGAGACACTTTAGAAACCGTATGACTTAGAACATATTTATTTTTGAGGTACTTGCTAGTGTGACACATTCAAATCCACATGATGTGAACGGGAATGAAACACGAACAGACAGAGCATTATATGTTGGGTGATGTGACAAGCAAATAAATCCCTTAACAGTAAATATCACTGTTGACAGACCTACGACATTTCCTTCCACGCCAGCGCCCACTTCTCGACTTTCTCGAGGAGAACCTTCTTCCTTGCTGCGTTGCACCAACTTCCCTCGATAGAACCTTCAGCAATGAACTTCCAATCCTTCAGGCTGAGGTTGAATGACTCCTGAACAGCGCAATAATTGTCCAGTATATATCCACCAAAGTACGCCGGATCATCACTGTTGATGCTGAATCTAACCCCCTCGTCCAGAAACTTCCGAACCGGCAGTTCAGCAACCTTGGTTACACATCTCAGTCGTACATTGCTTAGCGGGCACATCGTAACCAACGTCTTGTCGTTCGCAACCCTCTTCAAAAGCGCCTCATCATCCACCAATCGAATCCCATGATCGATCCGCTCTGTCTTGCAAATATCCAACGCCCGGGAAACGTACGTATGGTCGCCCTCCTCCCCAGCATGAGCCGTTCTCCGGATACCAGCCGCAGCCGCAGACTCATACACCTCTCTGAAAAGCTCCGGGGGAAATCCAACCTCGCTGCTATCCAATCCAATACCGGCTACTGTTCCATTTGAGAAGTGCCCGAGAGCGTGGGCTTCTTTGTATGTGGCATCCGCGCTCTCAACCGGAAGGTTCCTCAAGAAACATAAGATCAATTTGGACGTCAACCCATAGTCCCTCTCAGCCCGCTCTTGCCCAGCTACCAATCCGCCCACAACTGTATTGTATGCCACCCCCCGAGATGTATGCGCTTGTGGATCGAAGAATATCTCTGCATGGTGGACCCCATCCTTGTGTGCCCGTGTAAAGTATTCGTATGCTAGAGATTCGAAGTCGGAGGAGGTGATCAGAACGGACATAGCAATGAAGTAGTAGTCGAGGAAGTCATTGAGGGATACGAAGCGCTCGTATCTGGCCTCCAGTGCCTCAGGGGACGCAAAGGACTCGTCTTTCTCTATGCTGGGGAGAGCAATGTTGTTTGTTTTCGCAAGCCGGAACAGGAGAGATGGCGATAGTGAGCCCTCGATATGCAGATGGTGCTCACATTTCGGGAGTTCCAGGAGGAACTGGTGGGTTCTTGCTTCGCACTTGCACATTTTAGAGGTGGTGCTTGTGGATCGAATCGTTTTCTGCAACGATTAGGAATTCCGTGTTAAGGGAGTGTAAATGGCAGAAATAGGGACAGAACAGGATCGTATGCAAGCATATATAGCCGTCTCCAAGACCTGCCTGACTGGGCTTTTGGTCTTATGTGAATCAATTGACGTCTTGGGAACAAGGGGGAAGAAATTGAGATTTCTAGGAATCAAAAGAAAGAGCAATGATTATGAAACTACAGAAAAGAGAATCGTTTTGCAGCAGAAACGACAACTAAGTCCAATTTCTAGCATCCACACCCAGGCGGGGCAGTTGACAAGTGAGGATTATTTTATCGCAGACATTTTCTTCAGATGGCAGAATTTGATGGTTTTCGGGGCGGTGAGCTTGGAGATTTGTAGGATCACGGCGGGTGCCGGATGGCAAACATAATCGGGGTTCTCGACTTGAAGAATAATGTAACTTACCTTACTCGAGTACAGTAGCTAAGTCGACTGACTCTAACCCAATCGGGAAGCACCCGATAAAGTAAAAAAATGCATTACGGAATAGTAAATGCACGCACTACCTAGTTCAACGCGGAAAGTGACTTATGGCCCCCACCCATACAAATAGCGAAATTAAGTCACTTTTGCACGTGTCATGTCGCGTCGCGTATCTGTAACTATTCCCAACTTTTAATATGCGTTAGTTTATATACGAGTCACATCTCTGTTTACTCATCCTAGCAGGTATTAATAGAAGTTAGATATTAAGCTTTCAGTGCTAAAAATTGACGATTTAAAGTGCTTTGAATCAACAGATTGTTTGCAATATAAGTGGCAGAAATGTATATGTTATTATCTTGGTATATATGGATGCGTATAGGTTGATTTTTCGGGTATCTTAACGGTTTTTATATTTGTATGGAAATGGAAGTACCCGGCAAGTCAGCATGTCTATGCTTTGCATAATTCATAATCCCTTTCCGAATTGGCTAGCGTAAGTCGGCTTAGCTATTTTTCAAGTCTACTTAGGGAAACCCACATAATCATAGACAGTAGTACGGAGTAAGTAAGGAGAAAATAATACAACCGGGGAGACTTGGAATGGCAAATAGAATTCGTACAGATGGGGTAGGTAGGGTAGGTACCTAGTTCCTATAATAATTTAGTGGTTGGAGCTGAAGCCGTCGTGGAAGTCTAGAAGCTGCGCTGCGTATAGGTATTTGTCCCATCGCTTGCCATTCCGATATGTTCATCATAGCCAGACAAGCGCGCCATCGGAAGAGATATGTGCTTCAGGCAAAGCTTGCGAGAAATCTTCAAGAAGGTATAGAACAATTGCCGAAGTCAAAGTCGCAAATCATGAGAGGTACCTCAGGCCCTAAACTCGACCTTAGAGCAGCGGATCTTGGGGAGGAGAATTTCGTCTTCATCCTGGTCAAAGATATACGGTACAGGGGCCCATTATTCCCTGCACAGACATGGATAAGGACATGGACACCTGGACGCCTACCCTTACCATCAAGCTCCAACTATTCGGGATTAAGGGAGCGCTTGATGCGGCAATGCAGGTATGCGGCCAAACCATCAAGGGGCAGTGGCAGTGGCATAGTACGAAGTACCGCGAGTACGAAAGTATCCGATCTGATGTCCGAGAGGAAGAAACAAGTACGGAAAAGAAGCTTCAGAAGGGATCGTCGGCTTCGCAGGTACGGAGTAAGTTATGTTTGCTGGGCTTTTACCAAGGACGGAATATTGCGAGCTTGCGACATTAGTGTTCGGGGTCCCTTGGAGGCTTGGACGGCCTAGCCGGCCAGTCGGCCATGCCAATTCTCGACGAACCTCCGGAACTGTCATCTCGTTTCAGAATTGCAGAATATCCATTCCATAATCTTTTCTTCCACATCGCGTATTTGATCGACGGGAAGTGGAGACCAAGTTTCTGGAAATTCCACGGATCTGTATCACTTTTCTAGCCCGATCTCTTTCTGGGATCGACAGTATGCAAAAGGAAAGTTGGCCGCCGAGTGTCAGATCGTCAGATCTTGGGTACACCTGCCTGCTCGGTACTCCGTCCGGTAGCAGTCTAAATTACCGGCAGGCTGAGCCGTTCCGGGAAACCAGGATCTAGCATGAGAGAAGCTTCTGCAAGTCTTATATATAAATTTGCCAGTCCAGCATCACCCTTACTGCCAAGGCATCCCAACCGACTTTTGTAAATCTTCAGCCGTGTCAAGGACAATTTTCCCGCTGTCGGGGAAGGATTGACAGTGGCAGCCTCAATTCGGGAAGAGGGGCCGATATGGGAAACTTAGAACGCTGTCACTTATCTATTAGGGTTAAATAGTCTTCCGTAGTTCCCAAATTGATTGTTATAGGGTGCGTGCTGGACCTCGTTGTGGATACTGTACCGTATGGAGTACGGAGTACTAAAAGTCAATGGAGTAGCCGCTTTCCAGCGTCGGCAGTGCTAGAAGCTCGGATTACTGGAAACGGTGACTGCCACTGCTTGTCCACTATAAGCTCTATCCGAATACGCTTAATATACGAGACCATTCGCAGATAAGTATGGAGCCTGGCATAGAGGGTCTAGAAGTTATGCCATATGGTTGTGGGATCGTTAGTAAATTTACGTACAGCACTTATGTACTCGAGGGCTTAGCAGATTAAAGCTCGGACAAAGCGGGTGTCTCCACAGCACAACAAACCTTATTATAGTGCTACGGAAGATCCTCAAGATCTATATAAAGGTTAAATGATCTTGAGAGTCAAGACTACTAGAGTAGTATCTTCTCGGTATCTCCTAAGCCAGCCTTCTTGAGCCATCAATAACTTCAATTTGTCCTCAGAGAACAACAGTACAAAATCTCCAGGCACAAGTGCCAGCATTCTACAGGATATATACAGGACTCATTCGGGGGTTGCATCGTTGCATAGCCATTGGAATAAAGGACGTGGATTGAAACGAATTTCCGCGCTCTGTGTAAGCTTTGAAATCTGAAACTGGAGGACATATATGTTCAATATTCAAGGGCCATACCAGTGAATGCAATCTCGGTGTATTCTATAAGCAAACAAGTTTTGTCTTGTGCTCTCGGTCGTATTCATACAGCATGCGGCAAAACCAGACCTTCGCCAGTCCCTTGAGCCTGCAGAAACACAGATATACTTCTAGTAATATTAGTTCACTCGAGTTTTACCACTGGGATTCCGAGGCCGCTGCTTCGAAATTAGGTCGTCGCGGCAGCCGGAAGGAACTTTGGAGCTTTGGGAGCGAGGTAACTAGATCCGTAAAACGTTTCGAACCGCTGGACGAATATGGGGTACACCCCAATTGCTCTAAACCCCTTCCTTGACGCCGGTACGGTACAATTTTGCATATATACCTCATTTACGTATTCGTCCACGCGTGCGTCTCCAGCTTGACGTTCCACAGGCGGGCAGTTACAGTACTACTGTACCTCTACCGTACCGCTAAGAGGAACTTCTGGCATTAGTTTTAACCCTACAAGGTTAGTAACTTAATAGCATCCTTATCTCCATAAAACAGTTGATAATAAACTAGCACTAGCCCGGACTTTCTTACTTTCTTTTTTCAGCGGTCATAAGCCCAGGTCACGTCCACATCTATAACCGACGCCACCCCATAGGATGATAACAGTAGACCAGCCTGAACCATACAACCGTATGCCTAAAATACTGGTACTGCCGGCGTCCACGTACTCAAGGATTCTCTTCCCTGTCGCCATCTCATCGTGTCTAGCCCTAGTCGACCGGGTGGACTTCTCGGAACATTCCAGCCTGGATCTCCGCCGTCCTCAGGGCAAAAAGATGAAATGCAGAGTTTTAAGACATGAAACGCCAAATGCACTGCCTTATTGGGCACGTGGCTCTTATAGACCCCGCAGAAGTCCTTGTCACCTTAAGTACCTAGTTGATTTGACGGTGTGAAAGCTGGTTGAGTGCTACGGCGCTTTTTCGAAGTCATGCCGGTACTCATATTTCTATGTCAGTAGAACAAAAACTTCATTCTCGTAGACTTGCCAAATACGCCAACGCCCTTTTTACACCAGCCTCGCAAACATTTAGCATGCGTCTTCGGACTGTCTGGTGCTGCTTAAGTGGGCCAGAATAAGCTGTCGAGGCATTCTCCGAAGTCCCCTGGTGACACCACAAACAACCCGCTGTCCGGAGTAAAGAGCTTCATATAGCAAGGGTTGCAAGTACCACCTCTTATCCGATCACCATTATACCCTGTCCTAGCATCTGCGCCCCTGCAAACCAGGATTGAGGGCAGTA
This sequence comes from Lachnellula subtilissima, assembly GCA_007821545.1. Lineage (NCBI taxonomy): Eukaryota > Fungi > Ascomycota > Leotiomycetes > Helotiales > Lachnaceae > Lachnellula > Lachnellula subtilissima. The sequence continues at coordinate 15,112 of QGMJ01000077.1, read as the reverse complement.
TCGCCTATTAAATCTCCTTCCCGGAAGGCTACCTATAGTCAAGACGGCGCCGTGTAGCACTATGCGAATATATATCTATCCACTACTGCCACAAAAGTGAGGATAACCATACAGCCTTTCACACGTGCTGTTGCATATCCTGAAGTACAGTCGAGACGTTACAAATCGGGAAAGAAGACGTCTTGAGAAACCGCCATCTACTTGGTACTTCGTATTCTTCTAGCCCTCGTGTCTCCCATAAAGACCCTCTGGAACCAGGCCTCTTCATCTTCCTTACTCCCGAGCATGGACCTATCAGCGGGCCGAACCTTTCGGCAGAGTGTACCGAAAGGAGACTGAAGTCCAGGCTACGTCTACGTACTCTGTATGCAAAGAACGTTACAGGAACGCCCAGTCACGCCACATCCCGAGAGGTTCTTAGTGGATGCCCATTGAAACTGTGAAACATCTTCCCCGGTATGTTTGTCAATTTACTTGATTGACGCCCCCCCGCCACTGGAGCGGCTCATCTACCGAGAAGCCTGCACGAGTTCCTGAAGTGCACCATCAGCAATGCAAATCATATTCCTCCCGTTAAGTTGTACAATGTTGCAACCTACAAGCTGTGGTTCACACTTGTTACAGTACTCTGAAGGGACACTCTCTAGGTCTTGTTTTGCGCCGCGGCCCTGATTCGGGGAGGTCGGAATATTCCCCAAGCCCCAGCCAGCCAGCCAGCCACCAGACCTTGGTCTCCCCTCCCCTCCCCCTCTTTACCCCTGGGTGTTTTGACGCATTCGTATCACTCGTCCTCCCCACTCTACACTCGGAGTACCCACTTCCATGCCCATCCCCTTCCTATCCCCTGCCGATATTCAAGGTTCCGGGGATGATGGATGCAAGGTTCAGTCATCGCCATCGCTACTTTAACGGAGCAGCAGGGATGCCCGGGTAGCAAAGCAAGCTGGCCAGGGCTCTGCGAATTTTTGCTTCAAATAATGCTTGGATTATTATTACTCCAGATTTCCTAATCAGCCTTAAAGGGGGCAACCCAATGCTTGTGCTTCCGTCACATACCCTCCTTCTCGGAACAACCCACGCCTGGGAATATCGCTCTCCGCTTCACCTATCCATCCTCTCCATTGCCGGCAGTTTTTCTTTTTTCATTACTGGAACTGCAACACCATGACTTCTCTCCTACACACATATTCTTCATCGTTCGCCACGCACCTAGCTGATGACTCCCCTATCATAGATTGAAGCCCCTCTGGTACGGATTAGCTGCCGACACTTGGTGCCTTTGGCTATTGGTGTCAGGTGGGGTACAATCTATCTAGCCCTGACGCACTGAAGGCCTGCATCGGAACATAGCAGCCCTGACGTCCCACCAAACTGCAGCCCGGCGAGAAAGATACCAGAAACCACTTTCTGAGGCCAGGTAGTCTTCTGACTAAAACAATCGCTGTTGATTGTTACATTGTCAACGGCCATTTAAACATCGCCTCATCGGACACTTGCGGTGAGGTTTGTTCCTTTCCCGAAGGATCTAACCGTTCAGCAACATCTTGTGCAATGAGGCTGGCCTCCAAACGTTTGCCTTAAGTTCACCTCCTCCGATCGAGCCTGTACGAACAATTGTGCTTTAGTCCATCTACACTTGTTGCTATCATTTGAATAAAATTGCAGATTTCAGGTCTTCAAGATGGCGGGATCATCACATAATACGTATTCCAGGTCTCCGATACCTTCTACGTCGTCTTACGACTCTTCCTCTGTCTCCTCCGCAGCATCGCCTCGAAATCAAGGAGTATACGAAGGAGGGCTTATGGGCGCCTCACCTAGGCCGATGAGCGGCCAACATCCTCAACACGTCAATTTACCATTAGTCCACAGCGGGTTTCAAAACCCGTACAGCTCGGGAGCAACTTCTCCAGGACCAGGAATGGAATCAATGGCTGATTCTACGAGATCCTCAAGTGGTACGCCTGGTCCCTCTGGGTCACAAATGTCGTCTGCAAATTTGCAGGCGCAGAAAAGGGCCTACCGACAGAGGAGGAAAGATCCGAGCTGCGATGCTTGCCGCGAACGCAAGGTGAAATGCGATGCAACAGAAACAACGAGCTGCTCTGAATGCTCGAGTCGGAATGTAAAATGTCAGTTCACCAAAGAGACCAATCGACGGATGTCATCTATCAAGCAAGTGCAAGATCTGGAAAAGCAAATCTCACAAGTCAAGAGAGAGAACTCTCAACTGCGGTCCATGTTGAACATGAGAGATGGCCAAATGGATGCAGATAATGAGGGACCAGCGCAAGCCACTTTGCAATTACCTGAAATTGGTTCCCACCCAAAGAGAAAGCAACGGCCGCCGCCACCCCATGACCTTGCGCGGGTTCGATCGAATATTCGGAATTTTGGCCGGGGTATTTTCAAGCCACCTGCTCCTTATCGCCAAATTGGATCACAAGGACCTTTCAATCACCCTCGTCCGGACCTACCACCGAAACCCATGGCAGACCACATCCTCAGTTCGTATTATGCATCCATGCATATGATCATTCCTATTCTACATTGGCCAACCTTCGAGCAAGAATATGAGGCTGTATATAAAGCTGGGAGTCTGCATGGTGTGCCGCCAGTATGGGCTTCCCTTTTCTTCTCTGTCTTGGCAGTTGGGGTGCTCTTCAGTTCAGATCCGAGCATACGTCGTCCGCAAAAAGGGAAAGAGTTTATCGAGATATCGCGCATGTTGACCGACTTGTGGAATGACGAATTCGTCATTGACCATGCGCGAGGAGCAATACTGACGAGCATTTTCCTTGCTGAGTTGAATCTCAAGTCGGCAGCTTGGACATGGCTTGCATCAGCTGTCCGAATATCTCAAGACATTGGTCTCCACTGTGAAACTGGTCCATGGCCTATGATCGAAGGAGAAATGCGGCGAAGAGTTTGGTGGGGAATCTATGTTTGGGACCGGCACATGTCCCTTGAGCTTGGCCGGCCTCTCCTGATCGAAGATGCAGACTGCGACGTCAGTCTTCCCGCAGCTATCGACGATCACTATATCCACGATGCTGGTATGCTAGTCCCAAATGGTGTTTCTCCTCTCACCAATTTCATTCTTCCCATTATCCACGTTGTACGTGCCGTGTCCCAACTCATCAAGACGTTAAAATCGCCCGTCATCTCTTCCTCAACCCTCGCAACCTTCGATACGCACTTCTCCTCTTGCATGTCTTCCTTTCCACCAGCCTGCCAGCTTACTGCAACCCAGCCGCTGGACCCTCGTATGCTTGCGCCAATCTGCCACCTCATGAACGCACGCCTTGTCCTTCATCGCCATAACCTTACAACTTCCTGCCCACCTGAGATCCGTGCAAATTCAATAGAGCAGTGCATCAGAACATCTTTGGATTCCGCAAACCTGTTCGCGCGGGCTACGGCTTCATCAGCGCCTTTGCATCCCGCAAACCCCCCTTTTGGCCCGACGGCCAACGCGATGACATGTACGCATATATGGCGCTGTACATTATTCCTCCTTTTCGGCGGTCACTTCGACGCAGCTCTCACCTGCATCCGCGCGTCAGCCAACGTCGCCACACTCCGGGACGTCAACGTCGCGTGTGGACGCAACGTAGCCTTCTTCCTCGGAGCGCTCATTGAGAAGCGGCGTGCGGGCGGGATGGCAGGCAGTCGAGGATACCGTGGCGAGCCAGAGATGGACGAAGAGATACTGGCGTATGTCTCGGGCGACCTGCAAGCGAGCACGGAGAATAGCTGGGTGTGGGCTGGTAGTGAGACGGGGATGAATATCGCGGCGAATAGTGGTGCGGTTGGACCCAGTGCTACGCTGATGAACGGCGGCAGGGAGGAGGGAATGACGATCTTGACGGATGTAGAGGCACGAGATTGGGGTGGGTGGGAGAGAGTCGAGTATCTGGTGAGCGTTCTGGCGAGAGAGCAGGGCGGCTATGGACATCCCTTACCTCCTATGTATGGCGGTCCTCCTGGTAGCGGTTCCATGGGTCCAGAACGAGATCAGAGAAACGAACGGATGAGCATTACAAGCATCATATGAAATGAATTATTGCATCGGCGAATAGAGGGCGCCTGATTAATGGGCGATTACGGTACATCATGAAAGAGCATTATATATATACGCATAGGGATGTCAATCCCGGCATTAATGATAGATACCATTGGGAAGCAGCGATGGAGGTGGAGATTCACAGTATATACCACGGAGTTGGCGCTTAAAGAAGGAGCATGCATTGGGGTTGCTCTCTAATACTACTACAATACACAACGCGATATAATTTGTCGTTCCTTACACTGTACCACCTAATGTATATCCTAGCACAGCGAGTAGTAAGTGAGGGGAAACTTGGAGTAGAAATGACATTTACCACAGGCCGGATTTCCAGATCTTGTTCATCCTTTCTAAAGTCTAGAACTTCCACTGCTTTAAGCTAAACTTTTATCTATACGAGCAACCCGTAATATAAACTTTTAATCCTACCACTATATTAAATTGATGTTGGATCTAACTATAAGTACGTAAAAGGGAATTCCGGTATGCTTGTGAACGCAGGATGTGGAGTGCTTCGTGGCGGATGTCTTTGTCTCGGCAGTATAGTGCGGTAGAATAGAGACCCTTTTCAATCCCAATGTCGAGATAAAAAATAGGCTCGAGTTTTGACGATTTTGGGGCGGATGTTTGAACGGCAAATCGAGAGAGTTGGACGATCTCTCTGGAATCGGGGAAATACTCGTCAAAGGAATATTCCTCTGTGAAACATGTCCCCGCAAGTGAAATTTCAGCTTCAAAGGCGTGGATTCGAAGTAGTGCTGCGCCCATGGAGGTTTCTGTGTCTAGAGAAGCCAGAGAACTATCAAAAATAGGGTCGAAAGCTTTGTACTACCGCCTAAGGTCCTGAATATACTCATCGCGACTCTTAGGAGCATTTCAGGAACATGACATGGATATATCAACTCCCTAGACTGTCTGCGGTAAATGCGTGACCAGATTCGCTTTTGACCGAGACGATGCGAGTGAACGTTTCTCCCACAAGATGGAAAGTTCGCCGTAGGATAAGCTCCTGGTAGTTGTTTCGTCAAGGCTCGAGAACGATGAGGGCATATCGTGCACTGCTGAGGTACCCTCACGCCGTCTGAACTGATGTCGCTCAAGCCCTGGCCTGTTGGCTAGTTTAGAGTCCGCTATTGTCATAAGTCTCAATGCCGTAGACAAATCTTAGCACACGTAGCACACGAATTCGCTATATATGTCATCCTCGATAATGCTGCTATCTAGTGAAGCTAGCCCAGTTGCCTTGTGAGGAGAATTTTCAATGCATCTATGGAGAAGGTCGTAACCTGTTTGAGCATGTAGATATGCCGTATTGGCATCCTGTAAATATGACTCGATGCGATTGACTAGCAAGCATGCTATCAACGTCTTTGCCGGAGACAATCAATTTTGTCGAGATCTGGTTTCATCCGCCGCATCCCGATAATAGCCTTGTCGTAGGGCTTCGGGGACAATTTGCTACACACCTGGCAATGGGGTTTTGTTGCATCGCATTTTATTCGACGGCGTTCTGAGGCCACACCACATTAGCTTTCATGTGATTGTAGATTCGGGAAACTACTTACTACATGTCAAGCAACTACCAGGTAGTCCATGTCACGGTCGATAAGGTAAGGCCATGGCATAGCATGGCATGGCATGGCATACCATACAGTACCATGCCATGTCCAGACCAGACCGACACCGACCCAAGATGGCAAAGAGAGCCCCCACATCAAAACGTCACCTCTCCCCTCCCTCCACATGTGTGGCGCGTGGTCGCGCTGCTGCTCACCCTCACCGCCCAGACAAGAGCCCCCACTTGGGTATGCTGCTTTGGGCCAAGGATGGCGAGGATGGCTTGGCAGAAAAGTCCGTTCGTCCAATAACCATGACGTATCGCCCGGGGTGTAGCTCCTCTGACTCGTGGGGTCCCATGTTGTTGTAGCTAGAAGCATAAAGTGGAAATGGAACCAGAAAAAGCAATTGTGACACTATTCAGAGCTATCAAGACATATGCCAGGGGTCATTGGGATAGCAATATGATTCCTTTTTTTTGGTTGGCAGCTGAATACAGTAGAATTGAGATTGCAAGGTGCTCGTAGGGAAGGGAAGCAACACCTTAGAATCTAGATCACCAGGATCTCTGTCCCTTGTCTTGCCCAGAACAGCCAAGCCGCAGACCCGATTCTACCGAATCTTTCCCTCCCACCGAACTTCTGTTCTTTTCTTTACTCCTCCTCGGTCTGGGCATTCTTGGCTATCTATCTCTATCTTTGCGACTCGTCCTCACGAGTATATAAAGTGCAAGCTTAGCCCACTCGGCTGGCTGATGAAAGGACGGGCGCCATCTAAAAATTCTTAGCCCACTTGGCATCTTCAATCTTCAATCAAATCACATCACCGCCCTCCTTTCCCATATTGTTTATTCCGAATCGCATCGCCATCTCCACCTCCACCTTAAACTCCCCCAAATACGAAGTAGCCCTTCGCGGGACTTGACAATCACTGACCGTGCGCGCGCAGCAACCGGACCAGTGGTACCATCCAGGAGAAGGAATAAACAACTGTACATATATTGACGGAGCGGCGACTGGGCGCACCAACAGTCTGAATGCTTCGAGCGCATCCAATACTCTTGACAGAATCGACCGACTGGGGAATCAGGAAGGGCAAAGGCACGGGTACCTGAACACAGGAAGGTGCACAAAAAAAAAGGAAGGAAACACTTTGGAAAACATTTCACGCCCCCGCGACTTCACCACAAACCATTGCGTCAACTTCAGCCATATCAATTGCTAGTTGTCCTGGATACTTGTTCCATTGAACGCTCCTGATTAACGCTCCTGCTGCGTGGCAGCTCTGCGAATCCGTCAGTCTCACTGAAAGACCTGTCAGATAATCAATCCAACAAAAATCGCAACATCGACTCCTACCTACCTCCCACAGACGATCACCGAGAATTCTCTTGCCCAACTTTACGGATAGTACATCTATGCTGACCTGAAATTCCTCGAATACAAACAGTACAAATTTTGACGACAAGCTTCAAAGCCGAGTCTTCAATCGAATCGCAAGCAAGATGGCGTGGGACCACCTCTCGATCAATCGGCCGCATCTGGTCTATATCATCCTCGGCGGCTTCACCTCGTTGTTCATGCTGTGCTCCTCCTTCATCAAGGAGCGATTGTACATTGGCGAAGCAACCGTAGCCACCATCTGTGGGGTCATTTTCGGGCCTCACGCGGCGAATCTAATCAATCCAAATACATGGGGTAACACGGACCAAATAACACTCGAATTCTCCCGCATCGTGCTCGTTGTGCAATGTTTTGCCGTCGGTGTAGAATTACCAAAGTATTATATGGAAAAGCACTGGCGCAGTGTTGTGTTCCTGTTAATTCCAGTCATGACATTTGGATGGCTGGTCACAAGTTTGTTCATTTGGTGGATGATACCTACGCTGAACTGGCTAGAGAGTTTGTGTTGCGCGGCCTGTGTTACTGCTACAGATCCTGTCCTCGCCAGTTCCGTTGTTGGTAAAGGCAAGTTCGCCAAAAGAGTGCCGAAACATTTGAGAGATGTCCTCTCTGCCGAGTCCGGCTGCAACGACGGCATGGCATTTCCATTCATCTATCTTGCTCTGTATATTATTGAGTACAGACATGAACCCGATGCCGTCTCTCTTCATTGGTTCGCTATCACAATTCTGTATGAATGTGTTTTTGGAGCTTTTTATGGTTTCATGGTTGGTTACATTGGCAGACATGGCATCAAACTAGCAGAAAAGCACGATCTCGTGGACCGGGAAAGCTTTCTCGTCTTCTACTTCGTCCTCGCCCTGTTCTGCGCTGGGTCTGGAAGTATCCTAGGTGTTGATGATCTACTCGTCGGTTTTGCTGCAGGTGTCGGATTCTCTAATGATGGATGGTTTACACAAAAGACAGAAGAATCTCACGTCTCTAACGTCATTGATCTGTTGCTCAATCTGACATACTTTGTCTACCTTGGCACAATCATCCCCTGGGAACAATATAATAACGCCGCTATTGGTCTTACGCCGTGGAGGCTGGTTGTCATCGCTCTTTTCGTCATTTTCTTCCGCCGGATCCCTATCATGATGGCACTAAAACCTTTGATACCAGATATCAAAACATGGCGAGAGGCTTTGTTTGCGGGTCATTTTGGTCCCATCGGAGTCGGAGCTATTTTTGTTGCTATTCTTGCTAGAGCTGAACTGGAGGCAGAATCAACCACACCTTTGGCATCGTATACAGACCCAGAGGCTAAAAACTACATCATTGTTGCGCTTATCTGGCCTATCACAACTTTCCTCGTCATTTCATCAATCCTTGTCCACGGCTCATCAATTGCAGTTTTCACGCTTGGTAAGCATATCAACACACTTCATTTAACAATGTCATATACAACAGCTGGCCCGGACGGCCCGAATTGGATGAATCGACTTCCGCGTATCTCGTCCACATCAAGGTCGCAAGCGAAATCTGTCGCATCAGAGACAGATGCAGAGCCACTAGACTTGCCTCCTGGGTCTCTTCCTCCCATTGGCATGCCAGGAAACTTCCTTCGCCGTCAGAAGGAAGAAGACAACCCGAGTCATAACGGAAGTCGGGCGTCGTCGATCATCCCACGTCGACGCAAGAAAAAAGTGGGACGATGGTCACGGTCCTGGAGGTCCTGTCAGCGAGTCTGCGATTTATCCTCAGCGCCGGAGTCAGAGTGAAAATGTGAGTGTCTCAGATACTTTGACACCTGGAGAATCCCCAGCGGAGGCAAACGATGATGACGAGAAGAACGAGGGCGAGCTTGGAGAGGTGCAGGACGACCCTGAGATGCACGAAATTTTGCACCGGCATGACGACTCTGAGAAGCGAGACCGACATCGATCGAATGCAGAGCGACACCCGGAAGAAAGGGAGGTTTACCAAGAAGGGGATGATGTGATAATTGAAAATGAAGACGGGGACGTTTTTAAGTACCGAACTCAGTCCATCGAGGACCGGTCAAAAAATCAAACAGATCAAAAGGGAATCTTTCGGAGATAAAGATCATCCAGCACACGGGGTCAAGAACCTCCGGAAGAAGCTAGGTGTCTGGATGCATAAGGACGAAGCAGGTGGAGAAAGCCATGAGAATCCCCAAAAGACTAAGAAGGAGCACCACAAGACGCGTGGGCCGGCTCTTGCTTATCAATTCGGTAATACTGTGAGTTACCTGTAGCACATTGATTGGGTGGCCACTGACTCTTTCCTGTAGATTATCGTTGAAGATGAAGACGGAGAAGTTGTAAAGAAATATGATATTCCCGCAGGTGCGAAGCCCCCGCGAGAAGGCGAGCCAAGTGTTACACGGCAAGGCATTCAGCGTATGGGAACTTGGACTGGTTTCAGTAGCAAACCTTCCAATGCCAACGCTGGGGCATCGACTTCCAATACTGCGACGCCCGGTGTAGTTCGTCAAGGTATTTCAAGGATGACCACATGGACGGGCAAGAAACGAGGTGAAGACGACGGTGAAGACGACCAAGACGACGACCGGCGTATTAGATTTATGATCGGTGGCGCGGGCCGCCGTCTGACCAAAGAAGATTTCCTGAAGGAAATCCAAGCTCTAGACCCACAGGCTCGAAGTGAGATTGTTGAGAATAGCAATGCAGACCCCGCGATGAAACTTGCAGCCAAGAAAGACGCTAGTACTGATAGTCCTGGCAGCAGTAGGTTGCTTGAGGCCATGGGTCACCAAGCAGCTTCCGGCACCCGCACTGCAAAAACTCTGGGCGCAGAAATGGCACGTCAGCGGGGAGCGCCGATAATGGAGCAATCAAGCGACAGCGATGAAGAACGCGCCGTACGAAGAAGAGCTCCAACCAAATACAAAAAGCCAACTTCGCCGGGCAAGCAACCGGCGTCTCCATCGACTAATACGGGCGAAACCGCTACAGAGCGCAGGAGAAGAGAGAAGGCTCTGAAGGGCATCGACGATGTCACTCCTGCCCAAAGAGGTAGAGCAAGACAAGCCGAACCGGATCTAGACGACCTCGAGGTTGAGACAGCTGCGGAGAAGCGACGGAGAGAGGCTGCATTGGGATTTGGTGATGAGGATGCGGAAGATGACAGTGATAGCGACGACGATGATACGCCGCGTGTGCCGCCACCGGTCGCAAAGCCACGGGGTATTCGATTCGCAGAGAGTCCTCAAAGAGGAGGAAAGAAGTAGATTATAGAGATACGATTTAGAGTGGCGGTATTCGTTTCTTTGCACTTTTGGGTTTCTTGGAATCGTCAACTGGGACAACGACATTGCATTCTAAATGAAGCGACGCGTCGACGATGGTATGATATTGGTGGGATTACATGGATATGGATGCTGTACGTATCATAAACGAGGTATTATAAAGAGGGGTGGGGCGTACGTTGAGAATCTTCGTACGGGGACTGGGGACGGGGGCGCCATCATGTGTTCACATGCACATACTGTTCATATATACGCTCTCGGTCTCTTCTGATAATCATATGGCAACGCATAGCATGCATGGCACATTTGTTTTCACATCAGCGAGAAGGCGTTTGATGGGGTTTTGATTGTTACTACAGGTCATATTTCCCGCTAGATTTTGGACGTCTGTCGTAAATAATATCCTAGTAAATCAATCCTTCGTTTTGGCTGGCGATATCTATTAAATGTAAGGCATTGTTTTCAATCCTTACGGCAACTTCTAAGAATTAGCCTCTTCATTCTGATTTTGGTGCCTTTCAAGCAGTTACTGGCGCGGGACGTAAAGGCCCACCTGGTGCACCTCGAGCGCAGCTTATATAAGCAGCATCTGGTGCGCCTGGTCCTCCAATGCCACGTCCTCCAACCCTCACATCTCCACGCCCAACTTCCAATCCTCACCGAACCCTCCAATGCCTCTATCAAGCCAGATTCTCTTACCAAATCACCAAGATACTCAAATATCCCACTGTCTTCCAAGCCAGCATCGTAAAGTCATGTGACTTCCGTCAAGGCATTGCCAATATTTTGCGAGCTGCCCATCCAACATGTGAACCGCATACTCTGCAATTCAATTTCCCAGCAAGCAAGCACTGAAAGTTCGAAATAAATTATGTCCCTGTCAATTGGACAAGTTCTGCGAGGTCGTGCAGCTTCCTACTGTATTACCAAAACCCTAAAAGCTCCGACAGTCTACCAAGCTCGGATTATGCCGTTGGAGCAAAATCAGCCTCAACCTCAGTCGTCACAACCGCAACAATTGTCAGGAAACCGTTCAATATAAATCATATAATCTCAAAATGTATGTTCCATTGCTGATCCTTTCTCCAGAGCTGTGATCAAGCATTTTCCTAAAGGCCTCAGCAAGGCCCAATATAAACGCGAACTGCACAACTACAGTTTCGAGAGCATTGCAAAATCCCCGTTCATCCGTTCCATGCTTGATCTCATTGGACACGACGAACCCTCTACTAGTAAAAGTCCCCAGCAACCGCAACCGCAACCGCAATGTATGGTTTTCGAATGGATGGATACGGATTTATGGCAACTGCCGTCAGGCGCGTTTCGGTCGGGCTCCCAATACCTCGCATAAGTGCACGGTCAACACTGGAAGCTTTAGTCGTCATTGATGGCGAGGATGGGTTCCTTACTGATGTAAATCCGAATAACGTATTTTTGTCAGGGGTGGATTGCCCATTGCCAACGGTGAAGCTCGGAGATTTAGGAAATCGTTTGTCCCCCAATATCCGTGAACGTAATTAATGTTGATGTTTTCAATTCCCAGTAATGAGTGCAGGACCAATGTACAATATACGATTCCAGGTAAGCAAGAAAATGAATGCAGGAGCATTGTTGATCCAATGATTTTCCAAGGGAGTTATTATTCGTGCACCAGAAGTATGGATAGATGCCCAACCCCTAACTCCGAAAGCAGATGTCTGGAGTCTCGGTGTAACTGTAGGTCCTGACTGTCTATCCTCTTGATTCTCGAATTGAACGAAACCCTCCAGATGGCACATTGGCTAGCCGGCCGCATGGTTTTCGGAGCAGCAGACAAAATCATAGAAGATTGCGTCGAACACTGGTGTATCGCTAAATTGATGCGTCTTGTAGGCCCACTTCCAAAACCCGATCCCTCGAAGACTGAAATTGTGGATGAAATCGCTCTCGCGGAGTTCCTTGAAAGAGAGACATTTGCTCATCCTGAAACGGGGGTTGAGCAGCCATTTATCAGGGTCGGAACTATTCGCCAGGAATTGGAGAAGGTGGAGGGACCGATTGATCGTGATTGTATTAGATTTATAGAGTCTTTTAGTTGCGGATCCGAAGAGGAGACCAAGTGCAAAGGAGGCACTGCAACATCCTTGGCTACGAGGAACGTCCGATGATGAGGATTCGGATTGGTCGGTTGATCGATCGATAAGGGGTTTGAAGAGGTAGACGAGTTTGTTGGAAAGGTTGATCACTTCTCACTAGCTAGCAGCTGTAGTAAGACCTGATTCTGTGTGTTGCATCCGTGATCTCTAGGTGCGACTATGTGGGGTTGCGCTGCGAAAAGGTTATGCCTCGACGCTTAGTCATTGGTCGCCCTCTTTAGGATCGAAGCCGTCTTCTCCTACTCCAGCCATCTTCACGCGGTTTGAGAAACAATGCATATCCAAAATATATATCCCACAGCCTAAGGAGCATTTCTATGAATACTTATATACTGCGTAGTTGTGCCGCGTAGACTAGCTAATAAGTCACTCGCTTTTAAGTCACCTCACTAGTCAAAGCTTTTAATATTAGTTAGTTAGCTAGAATTCTAAAATAAATAAGCTAGTCAGTTGGCAATTTTCCAATCAGTTAAGAGGTAGTAAATCGTTAATAATAAGGTGCGTTTATATTTTTAGAGGCTTAAAGGGGGACCTCGCTTAAGCCCCTGACTATAGTGCGACTCGACAGGAATCTAAAATAATGCAAAACATAATCTGGACTCAGAAGAGTTGTACGAGGGAATTGAACCCACAACACAGATCTGTTTTAGACAATATTCCAGCCATTATAGTTGACAAAACCTCGTACCACGCGCTAGAACCTGTGAAGTTCTACCGTTTGCTTATGCATGCACCCTATAATGACTTTCGCATTGTTATTCCCCGATGCCCACAGTTCCCCAACTCGGGCATACATATGAATCAGAGTTCGCAATCTGGACAACGCTCTTGACGCTCTCCCTCAGCTCAAGGCCGAAAAGTTGCTTTCGCGCACGTCTCGCAATATTTGTCATATTGTATAATATACCCCAGCTATGACAGTTGATATGCATTTGACTGCTTTCGCATGTGTCCCACAATAGCTTTCGGGGATATTTCCCCGTTTTCCCCAAGAGCAATAAAAGGCGGGTATATATTCAATTAAGCCATGAATGTTTATTGCACCTCTATTTGCCTACAAGCATTCATATTTGGGCTCTTGCGTATCGGCTTTGAGAAGAATATTTATCCGGTCCGAGAAGCAACTTGTGTACTCCGTGTCGACGATGCTATCAAAGTTGCGAATGATTTACTGAGGCCTAGAAAATAGTAGGAGTCGAAGAAACACACTTCATTGCCAAGCAAGTATAAATACAGGACGTGCTCTTTCTTTGTCCTCGGACGGGCAGGAACGGTAGGACATAAGACTCGAAGCAGGTTTGTTACGTAAAAGGCGAGCCTGAATTCGAACTACATTCGATCATATTGCCAGCGGGACAGGATTATATCAACCATTCTCGGGCCACGACGTCCAAAGCACGGATTCAGTTCACAAGAGCAATGTACCCCTTTCAACCAAGCATCTTTGATTATTTGGGTTGGTTTACATCATGCGGTGCATGCGGTAGTCTATAATCCAGAACTGCACACGGCAATCCCCATGGTCTACATTCATACCCGTTTCTCGTCCGTATCGCTTCTTTGTGCTAGTCCAATGTGTGACAAAATTAGCCAAACTAAACAAGATTGACTCCATTATTCCTTGCTCCACCCATTATCCTTGTGCTCATCAACCTGTCCAACGCGTGCTTATTGATCGATCGCAGTAAGGTATTCGCAGGAGTATAGATCGTGGCTACTGCCAATCTTTGACTCAGAGTCAGATTCGTCTCTGGTTGGATCAGGGCTATTGTCAACGTGGGCCCGGAGTCGGATTCGTCGCTGGGGGATGAGTCGGGGCAATTGCCAATCCTTGGTGGACAGTCGCTGGTGGAAGATGCAGGGCTATTGTCGCTCGTTGACTCGAAGTCAACTTCATCTGCCAGTTCTTCTAGATCGATATCGTCCTCGGACTCCAGCTCAGAATCAGATTCGTTGTCTGAGTCAGGCTCGTTGAGTGTAACAGCAGAGGGAAGAATTAAGCGGTTGGCTTCAAGTCTTCCAAGGGACTCATCACACAGTTCTTTCTGTATGGCTTCAAGTTTAAGGTCTTCGGAATCGGAGTCGTAGAGACATTCGGCTTCTGGAAGGTGAATGGGCCAGTGATCAAAAGTAGACTGCGAAAATGTTAGCATGCCCGTGATGTAGGGAACAGGAAGGACCGACCTTGATGTCGAATTTGTAGCCTTTCTCAGTCTCAACAACCTCTTGCTTCCAAAATGCATCAACGTCAAAATCAGGACATTTTCCCATCTGGGCAGCGGCGGCCATTAATTCAGTCAGTCTTGCCTGACTTTTTCTTCTAATTACCCCGGCCATTCCTTACATCTGCTTTTTCCTTGCACTGGCGTACCCAACAGGCTTTGAGGACCGGGCGGTTGATGAAAGGGTTGAGGTTGGTTTTCTTGAGTTTCAGTATATACCCCTTGTATTGAATTTGACTAGTGAGGTGTTGAAAGTTGCCGCTGATTGCGGGGAAGGTCAATTTGGCGCGAGCGTAGCCAGGTCGATGCGCTACATGCTTTTTATGCAATTTCCTGAGGCCGTCTAATTTCTTGCGCTTCTTCTGCTTGCCAATAGCCATTATGCGGTCAGTCGACAAGCTACCTGGAGTACGTAGGTGTAGAGTTGAAGATTGGGTTGAGTGTTCAGAGCA
>QGMJ01000076.1:0-66707 GCA_007821545.1 Lachnellula subtilissima | reverse complement strand
TGTTTAGAATCCGTGTCCGTGGACCTGAATACAAGGAGCCCTATTTAGGGCCCGTCATCTAACACACGTGACATACCTTGTGGCAAACAAGTTTGCGGAATTCGACGAGAACTCCTTGGTACCTAGGTACTGCTCTTTCGACAATTGGCAGTTAAGGAGCGTTTCAATTTGGACTTGGAGAAGAGACACCATTTGCTCGCTGTGAATATAAGGCAGGACGTTGTTTTGTGTTGATGGTTTTGAGTTCCTCGAATCCTTGAAGTAGATAGAGTATTGTATTGAAATACAACTTAGTAGAGCCAACAACTTATAGTCTGGTTTCTACTCCGAATATTCTCCATTTTCTACGGAGATTCGACCCTGAGGATCGTGGATTTTGAATGTCCCACCTAGCATATTATAAATTGGTGCCTAGTGCCACACTTTCTCCACGAGGCGGTTTGCTCATGGGCTGGGGCCCGCCAATCAAAAAATCCATCAAAATCCAACAAACCCCCTTCCATTTCCCCTCCTTTCCCTAGATCCAGTATCACCACGCAATCTTAAAAAAATCCTCAAGTTTCGAAGAATAAAGAAAATATATTATCACCCTATTGTTGAAATCAAGTCATAGGTAAGTGCCGTTTTTAGTCTTCGTTCCGGCGCCAATTGTGACGGGCTAGCTAGCTGAATAAATAACAACGACCTATGAAAAGGTAATGTAGCTCCTGAAAACCTTTTCATGCCACCCATGTATCACTACCATTCAAACTTGCCTCGCTTCCTACAACTATATCCATCCAAGTTGCTAGCTCGTGTATTCCTTAGGAAGTCCGACAAATAGAAAAACCCCCATATCCAAATGAAAACTTTCCAGCCAGCGTTACTGTTTTCTTTGCCGGAAGACAAGACAAGTGAAAACCGCACGAGTAGCGAGAGACCATCAAAACGACTCCGCGCGATGCGATCCAAGTATTTCCTTTCGCGGAGAGTGACCGCGAAAGTACAGGACGATGGAATTTAGCTGCTGATCAAGGAGATGCCTGAATATAAGGGTGGTACAGATTCCCAAATATTGATTTGATGAATGAAAATGGAAATGAATAAGCAAAGCAAAACAAACCTACCTGCTAAGCCGGTCATGGTAATACCCGCTGCGCAATACAGAATAGTGTGTCCCTCTTGGCCCGTTCGACCCACTTTAATTCTGTATGAATATAGGGTTACTGAAAGGAAAGCAACCGCCGGTACACATTCAGGAGATGTAGGATACCCAGCTTCACTCAGAGCCTCCTTTGGGGTATATCCATACATTGGGGTACGGCAGGGCATGAAGGGTGTCGGCTACATTTGATATCGGGATCGTTGACCTGAGCAGTATCTCGAATCACTGTCTCATTTCTCGTTGGCTAAAATGCAATCGTTAGGAGGGCTACCGTGGGAGGGCTACTAGATTAGTGATTTCCTACTCGCCACATTCACGCCCATTAGTATCTGACCATAAATCTGGGGTTCTAAATCGGACAAGGGGCCTATATCCATCTGCCATTAAGTGAGTGACTTCGTCACACAAAGCAAGAAACTGCAGACCCCAGAACCAAGTAGCTAGATGACTGAACTACTCCTAATCTGCTATCACTGATAGGCAGGAATGAGGGGCGACAGGAAAAAGCGGACCAAGTAGAATTTCGCCCATACTCCTGTATGGGACTTGACTCCGAATAATGCAACGAAATGTTTCTCCCTCCTAGGCTCCCATCAAAGTTCGCACCTTTAATGACCCATCAAGAAACAATGCAACGGCAAAAATATCTACGCAAGATCCCCAGCCTCAAGACCCACCAACTCCATTAACGCCGTTCATCAACACCACCTTAGGTTGCACAGGCAACTCAGTCGTCTGGTTCGACTTTGTGTTTTTGGTGAGACCCTGTCGTATTTTTAGAACACTGTCGACGATAACGGCATCTATGCCTTCTTTAACTTGTTGCTTCTCAAAGTCAGTATCATGAACCACAAGGGGTTAAAGGGGACAAACGTTGACTTTCTCGGCATCATTATTCAGCGCCCCGTAGCTGACACAAACCAACCCATTCTCCTTCACAACTCTCACTAATCTCGGGCTGTTGCACAGTGGTTCAGCAGCGCTCACTATGCCCAGAAGATTCCAGCGGCTTGCAAAGCGGATGGCTTCTTGCAGACTACTAGCTCGGATATCGCCAACTTTGCTTATGCCAGCGTCTGTCAAAAACAGAATTGGGATACTGGGTTGCTTGAAGCTTAGTAGCAGACAGATGTCTGGGTTGAAACTGCTAAAGATGATCTTGCGCTTCTTGCTAAAATCATAAACTTTAGCCAAGATAGTGTCCACGAAGCTATTCAACTCCACAGCATAAGTATCCATCTCTTGCTCTTCCGACTCGTGTAACATTGGATACTTCAACTCGATGTTGAATCCGACGTTTTGATCAAGTTTGACGAACATCTCTTCAAGAGTCGTAAAAGGGGCTTGAATGAAATTACCGCGAGAATTTGCTTTGTACCCCTTTTTCTTGAAATCCCGAGTGTGTTTCATTCTGTCCGCCATCTCGAAATCGGGTGCCTCGTGGCCAAGAGAGAGTGATCGCGAGCGGTCCATACCACGAACAATGCGAAAGTTTGGGCTTTCCTTTAGTGGTGATGGTGGCCTTGATGCACGAGGGGTGGGGTCATTGACGTGTAGGAATTGCTCAAGTGTCATAGTATGGACTGGTGCATCAATGCCCGTCTCGCTGACAAGGAAGTCGTGGTAGATGACAGGTACATGGTCCTTCGTAAGCTGGACATCGAATTCGACATAGTTAGCGCCCAGGTTTGCGGCTGCAATGAAAGATTGCAGAGTATTCTCCCCAAGTTGGAGAGATCTGTTTGTTGAAACATTCTTTCCCAGGCCCCTATGCCCTATCACCATTGTGGAGGACAACTCTTTCCAGTAAGTATGTTTCGCAGTGATTCCCATATTCGGATGAGAGAATGGTGTGATGACGAGGAAATTGAAATTGACACATCCGATAACCTCAAGATTAGTACCCATGATGGGAACACTGACATCGCCTTGAAGATTCATACGCTTCAAGCCGATTGCCTGTTTGACGCTTGATAGAATCGCGACGCCCCGTCCGACCTTGTTGTCTTCACTCCCTGTATACGTTGGGATGATGTCGAAATATAATTTGACCTTTGATGCATCTAGAGTAGAAAAGACGATAGGCTCTGTAGAGATATTGTCCTGAACTGGCAAATCAATAGTTGTGGGCTCGCCCTGTGCGCCGCTCGCAGTAACGACAACAGACAATGCTGTATCCAATTGGGTCGAATGAGCTTCTGCAATTGGAATTTGGTCCAGTTTCACAGCAGGAGTGTCTTTTCTCATATCCATTGAGCCCAAGCTGACGAGAACAATGCTTTCACTTGTGAGATATCGGTGACCAAAGGTCTTGACGGGTTCCGTAGTTCGGACGATGTTGCTCTGGGAGCTCTGGGCAGAACGGAGAGCTTCCAACGATGTTGGTTTTGGAGGAGATGATGCCGCCGTACTTGAAGAATCCTCTGAATCACTGCTCGAAACATCCGTAGCTTCATTGAGTATATCTGCAATATCCATATGACCTCTCAAGGCAGCGTGCTCTTGAGCAGTCCAGCCAGAGGCGTCGAGTTTCCTGAGGTCGGCACCTGCTATGATAAGTAGCTCCACTATCGAGAGATGACCATCAACACAGGCAACGTGAAGAGGCGTCCAAGAGAAAGTCTTTTCAGCAAGCTCAAAGTTGATTTTCTGATCGCCCCCTTCAAGCAAGATCCTTGCGCACTCTTCATGTCCAAAACGGGCAGCGATATGCAAAGCAGTTTCACCAAGCTCGTCTTGCCAGTTTATATCGACCCCTGCGTCAACCAGAAGCT
The DNA here is from genome assembly GCA_007821545.1 of Lachnellula subtilissima. Taxonomy (NCBI): domain Eukaryota; kingdom Fungi; phylum Ascomycota; class Leotiomycetes; order Helotiales; family Lachnaceae; genus Lachnellula; species Lachnellula subtilissima. Next base: position 62,789 of record QGMJ01000076.1, on the reverse strand, counting down.
TGACAATTTGTGTGAGATTGGATTTCGTAGCCAGGGCGAGCACAGCGCTTGATTTAGAAATGTCTCTCCTCATAGCTGCCTTGCGAACGTTCGAGCCCTGCCAGTTCTCGGCTTTCAAAAGAGCTTTTGTAGTCAGGGGATGCCCTCCAATCACGCTCAGATGCAACGGCGCAAGGCCTTCGTTATCTTGCCATTCAGGGGCATCAATGCCATGCTCAACATTGAATTGGCCCCAGTCTTGCATGTACTTCATAACCAATTCGCAGATGACAACGAAGCCAAATTGAGCAGCATAGTGTAAAGGAAAGCGGCCGTACGTATCCTTGCTTACCAACGATGCCCGTTGATGAGGCTGGAGGGAGTCGAGGACGTATGCAAGAAGCATAACAGAATCGTCATTGATGCTTAACAAGCTGGACTCCTTGAGTTTACTCGGAGCTGGGCCAAGGGGAGGGGTGACTGCTGGAGTTAAGAACTTCATGTGATCCGGCTCGGGTATGATTGAAAAGTTCTCCTTGCGGCCGGACTTGGCACGTCCAATAGACACAACCAAGCGATGTAGACAATTTCGGCGATTGATATCATCTGCTTCTTCCAAAGACTTGATGTCTTTCAAGAAGAAACGAATGCACTTCTTCGACTTACAGGCAATAGCACTCTGCAACAGGTTGACCAATACTTTCTGCATTCCTGTATCGTCGGAATCCAAATTGGCCTGGGCGAGGGTCTCTTTCAAAGTTGGAACATCATCACTTCTGATTGCTCCATCGACCTTATCCAGTAGACCATTGGGTAGGTTGACAATGGACCTCGAGGATACTCGCTTGAGGGTATGTGCTGAACGGACAGATGAGTTTTCATCAGGCACTTTCGTCTCGCCTACAGTTTCCATCCACTCATTTGCAGTCTTCAAGGCTTTTGAAAGAGCAGCGTTGGTGGCGAAAGGCTTCTGGTCGACTTTGGAAGAGAGGTATCGTTGCTGAGTGCACACTGAGGGCACCTTCTTGTCAAGCTTCTTGGTGATTTTCACAAAACCCCTTCTGTTCAACTCTCCGAAGCTTTGGAGATTTCTTAGTTGACCCCGCAGTTCCAACAGAGCACCCATGAGTTCGTCAACCTCATTGCGGTCCAATGTCTCCAGGCCTTGTTCTGGAAAAGCATATCTTTCCTGGAGTAATTTCAATCGTCTCGACGCATCGGCGAATTTCTTGTTGTAAAATCCATCGACGGTATCGAGGTTGCGGTCGAGGTAGAAGAAGAATTCTAGAAAGTGACATTAGCCAGTGGAAAAGAAACATGCTCGTGGAAGTTGACACGTACCGGCTAAGTCGACATCTTTGCCTGTTTTGGCGGTTTCGGAGGCCGCCTTGATAAGCTTCTTCAAACCTTTGTAGTTGATGTATGACGCTGACCACTCCGGTATCTGATTGCGGGGCAAACTGTGAGAGAGTCAGCAATAGGTTCAAAACAGAACCGATGAAAGTTAGGTATTGGCAGACTTACTTGCGTCCGAACTTCATAGTTGCTAATTCTTTCGATAAGTCTCTATGACTTTTCTTGTTGTAGAATATCTCTCCTTGCACGGCTTCGTGGGATTGTAGCAGCAGTAGGCGTCGCAATTCACGGCGAGGATACTATGTTGGAGATGAATGTGTAAAGGATGAGAATAAAAAGCAGCTCAGGTTACCGAGGAGGTATCGAAACTGAGCTTCGCTGGTCAAATAAAAGTGCGCCCGAATTAGTAGCCATTCAGTCCGGATTCCAATCTGTGCTGCAGGTTCTTCTTTGGGTCCCTTCTTCTTAGAGGCGGGAAGACGGGCCTCGGGATGGAGGCAAGAGGTTCAGGGCAGTCTTGAATGTGATGGAACAAGGTAAAAAGGGTGGGCGATGGGTAGCAATTAGGTAGAATAGGATAGACTCGAGGGAAGAGGTGTGGGTGCTGAGAAGTGTGAATGTCGAGAGGTATCGAGGCGTGTTGTTGAATGAAGCTGCTATTCGTGCACGCTACTACTGTTAAATTTTGCAGCTACTCCGGAGTCCGTATCTAGGGATGCCGGGCGGATTCCGCGTCTTTGTTACCCGCCTGAGATACTTGGCTGCAATAAAGGCAACTCCAATGTAGATCCCCAGGGATGTACAGTGAAGTAAGTAAATGAATTGATGGATTCGTTTATTTTTCCTGTTTGAATATACTTCTTAGTGATAATTAATTATTTTTTCTTGTGGGTTTTCTGCTGGGTCTTATACTTGCCAGCTTTTGTGCAATACTGTAGTGCCGTCATGTACTCTACTTCTATACCTTGTTAGCAGCCACACCGCTGTTCACACCGGTATCCCCGATCAGCAGGTATAAAGTGTCTTAGAAATGCAGGAACCGGCCATTTTTGTAACACCAAAATCATCTGATATTACGAGAATAGAAACAGATAGGTATTTACAATGAGAAAAATAGGAAAATTGAAGAAACCTGTGGTTAATTTGCTCTTCAATCTCAGCATCAGTAGCAAAACCAGACAAACGCCGGGAACACATGTGACATCATTTGGGGAGGAAGGGGGTCTGCAGAATCAATACTGTACGAAGTAGTCTTCAAGGGTAGCCACATCCGGTACAAGACCCAGCCAGCCATTGGGATCAAGAGCAGCTCTTTGCGGCATATGCAGGCTCTCTTTCACGCATTATTTTAGTGGAGACGGTAAGGAGAATCGCCTTGGGCGGTAAGGCTTTATAGGAATCTTCTTGATTCAATGCCTTGCAAAAGTCCAAAGACTTATACGTTTGTACCGTGATAGTAACGGAACCACCCTGTTGACGTGAAGATATAGACAAGGAAGTCGAAGTGGCAGTGGAACATTGGTTTAAACTGCGCCGTCTCCGTCTCCAAAGTCACATTGTAGTCAGAGTCTCCTAGAATGATATTCCAAGGAACTCATGGTCCAAAGGAAGCGGACTCGCCATGGTATTCGGAATGGGCCAGTTCTCCATGTAAGCTTACCAGGTAACCTCCAGAGCTAATACTATACGGTACGTAGAGACATCTCCTCTTCTCGGGAGAAACGACAGCTCGCATCCATGAGACAAGAAACTCATTCCTAGTCATCAAGCTGGCTATGAAGTACACCGCGCAGCTGGGGTGATCCAGACTTCGGTGTAAGAATGCGTCGACATAAGTAGTCCTGGGGTACCTTGAAAAGGAGGAAAATCCTTCTTTCTTTACCATCCTCTTCCACGTCCTCGTCCTCCACCACGGCCTTGGCTCCGACCCCCTCCACGTCCTCCGCCTCGACTGCCTCGACCACCTCTTCCTCGACCCCTTCCAAATCCACCGTCGCGTCTCTCCTCTTCTGGGGCAGGCCCCAAACTCATTCTCTCGTCTCTCCATTCTTGTGTTGCAAAGAACTTGTTCTCAATTCCGACAAGCTCGCAGTACTGTTGCATTTGCGGATTGCTGTACTCGACAGGTCCTTCGTTCACAATTTCTGGCATTCCGACTTGAAATATTGGAGCAGTTATGACAAAGTTCTCCGGAATCTCCAGCTTGTCCGCTTTGACAATGTGTTCGTTGACCCAATCTTGCTCTTTCTCTATCAGGGGACGATAGTTAGCCTCGCCCAGATCTTTTGTAGGTAGGGCTTGTTTGTTTCCCAAAACAATACTTGGAGCGAATACTCGGGTTATTGCAAGCCATTCTGGATCGTACTCGAATTTGGGCTTTGGCCTTGGAATTGACTGAGATACCGGGAGCTCATAATTGGTTTTCGCATGCGGGTAAACTTGGAGGAGTTGTAAAAATTTGCGGCTAGGTAGACATTTATCTAACGCAAGAAATCGCACTGTCTTGTTGGTGACTTCGCGAGGTTTAGGTTGCCCAGGTACCTGTCGGGAAGATTGTGCTGAAGGTGCCGAAAAAGCAGCAGGTAGTTGCGCACGAAGGTCGGAAGGAACGGAAGATAAAATTGTAGCTGTGGCGGAAACCTCGGGAACCTTTTTATCGACATCCAAGTCTTTTTCATCTTGAATTGTAGTAGTGGATACTGAGTCGTTGGTCGGAGCAGGCTTGGGAGGCGGTAGCGTTTCTTCATCGTCCATGTCAAGATCAATTTCGTCTGAGTTGTGAGCAGCTGCTACAATCACCGGATCTTCTGCTGATTTAGCTGGTGGATGATGGTGGTATGCTTCAACTGATGACGGTAATGAGGCTGCATTGTCTTCTGTGGTATCTTCATAGCTCTTGGTTGCAGCAAATTTGCAATGCATGTGAGCTGCGAACCAATATGGAGGTCGAAGGCGATCCATGACATATGTTGCGGCTTGGTTACCTAATGTTCCCTCCTTCGATTCTTGTTCAAAGTCGGGTTTCCATCTGAACAACGTTCTTGAATCTCCATGATTCTCAATCGCTCGGGGCCAGTCATGGCTGATGCAGATGTCGACTTGGGATTTCAGCTGGAGGAGCTTTCGGATGTCAATCTCCCGGACGTGATAAATGGTTTTGACATCGTCTTGGTTGTAAGGTAATCGTTCGTGGTGATGCTTGTTGTAGTCTCTGCCTTTCCAGATGCCGGACATGCCAGCGATTCGTACTCCACCGACTCGTACAACATTGGCTGCCCCCATGTAATAGATATCTGGTGCGACCCAGCCACCATAAAAAATCTCCCAGAGATGACTGCTAGCTTCATGATTGCCTCCGACGAATATTGTAAGGTATGGTGCTTTGGCAGTTCCACTGTAGTACTTGTGGAAATCGCCAATCTCGCGGTATTTGACCGGGCAAGACATGACGGTTAAGTCAGAGGCATTTCGAACTGCCTGTGGTTGTTAGTTTCTGAACTTGCTTGCAATCTGAAGGGCATACCTGGAAGTCTCCCCCAATAATGAGGAGGTCAACCCCGTCCCAACCTCGAACCTCGCATGCTTTCTGCACTGCTGCGTAGATAGCATCCAGCGTGCCATGGCCCTGTCAAACATGTTAAATTAATGAAGAAGCAGCACAAACTTGAGGAAGCAACCTACACATCCTTCAACAGCAATTCGCAAGCCCTGCCCCTCTACTAATGCTGGGGCGGGGTCCATCGTGGTGGGATTAATCCGAGGAGATGGTAATTAGGACGTGAAGAAACAAGGATTGGGGAAGTTGGTTGCTCAAACTTGATATAAGCTCATTAAACATTAAGTCTTCTGCAATGTGGCAGTGATTGGAGTCATTTTCTGAGTGTAGTCACGACCGAGGATACTGTATTTTGGAAGTCTGAAGTTCGCTTCTTCTTAGAATTTCTACAACATTCAATTAAAACCCAAGTCACACAACGCGTCGCCATCATTAGCCATCTTCACATCCAAATCTGATGCGATTATCATGACATCTCCAGAATTATCGGCGCGTCTACAATACCTGAATAACTCTGCGCATCTTCTCGCAGCGACCGCTCCCGAGACGTCAAGACACCTCATGTCACGACACGACTCCCTGCTCCTCGACAGCAGCCTCGACTCACCAAATACACAGAAGCGCAAAGCATGCGGCGCCTGCGGGACTATCATGATACTGGGCTGGAACGGGGTTCTGGAGCTTAAGCAACCTGGACGAAAGAACACGCGTCGCCAGGGAAAAGTCTCAAACCCACAGATAGCTGTGATCTACACATGCGATTGTTGCGGCAGCAAGACTCGGAATTCTTTTCCTACCCCTCATCCAAAGTACAAACCTAGAACAAAACCTTCGAAGGCTGTGCCTATATTAGCTACGGCTTCTTCAGGGACTTCGCACACAAAAGAAACCCCAAGCCTTGGACAGTCCTCGAATTCCAGCAGCAAGAAGCGAGCAAAGAGCAGGAAACAAGGCAGCCTACAAGCAATTCTAGCGAAACAGAAGGCATCAGAGGGAGCTTCTGCTTCTGGGTTTGGGCTCGATTTGATGGATTTCATGAAGAATGGTTGATAAACGGGCATCTGCAGAGAAGTGCAGAGACGCAAATCTTGTACGACGCTCTCAAAACTACAATTCCGGCAAGAAGAAGCCTCTTCCCTGTTCCCCAGACAGTCAAAGCATGTAAGAATGCTCTCTGGAGATGAAATTACCCATCATTCCAGATTTACCACAAAACTCCAGGCCATGGAGTATCGGATTGGCCCGATAGCTTTGGTCAAGCCAACCGGAAGCTAGAGTCTATGGTAAAGAGGATTTACATGTATGAGTTACTAAGGGTTGCTAACAACGAGAGTTCAGGAGTGGATGTGATATCTGGCGTAATGGTTGATTAGCAAACTGGTTTCTAATACCTTCATGGATCGAATGAGAGCCAGTGTTATTCAGCAAAATCATCTGCTATATTGATTCAGTACTGAGCTGCTTCTATTGGCTTCAGAGGGACGGCTGGGAACTCTGTGTACTGCTTGTATCCATCCTAGTGCAGTCAATACCAAATGTCATACCATCGGTATCTTTCGCAAAGTCCTATGTGACAGACGGGCCATAATCCATCTCAGATATTTTGCCTTCTTTTCCTCTCTTTTGTACCAATCACACCTCAGCTTTTCCATAATTCATATCATGCTATAATGATTTGAGAGCAAAGCTGCGATCGACCTCCTTCTATTAGATTCTAGCCTTGCCTTCAGCCTGATCACCAGCGTATCGCTAAGCCTTATCGCCAGAAAAAATTTGTACTTAACCCCTCCATCACCCCACCAATATCCCCACAACAAGAAATCTTCAAGATGGCGAGCAATACCCAAGAAGATCCCAAGCCAGATGGCGCTGCATTTGATAAGTTCTTTGATAGCATTGGAAAGAAAGCAGAAAACCTCACGATCAACGAAGATGGCAAACCCGCCACCAATGGCAACGAGTCAACATCTCTTGAAGCGACCTCAGAAGAGCAACCAGATGACAATGAGCCCAGAGTTGTGGATGAGATAGAGAGTCTATGCATGAACTGCCAGGAGAATGTATGTATTTCTAATTCCTACCCTATATGGCAAAGTCTAACTCGCGCCTCAGGGAATCACTCGCCTCCTCCTTACTCGAATACCCTTCTTCCGCGAAATCATCATAATGTCCTTCTACTGTCCACACTGCAACTTCAAAAACGCCGAGATCCAATCCGCAGGAGAGATTCAGCAGAAAGGTGCCCGATACGAGTTGCGCCTCACCTCTGCCGCAGACTTCGCCCGGCAAGTGGTCAAGTCTGACAGCTGCATCGTTAAGTTCATTGAACTCGATATCGAAGTCCCAGCTGGGCGAGGGCAGTTGACAAATGTGGAAGGACTACTCAGCATGATTCTGGAAGATCTGGAACTACAGCAGCCCGAGAGAAAGGAACAGATTCCAGAGGTTTGGGCCAAGATCGAAGAGATTGTGGCGCGGGGCAAGAAGATGATTGCAGGAGAGGGTTTCCCATTCCGTTTATCACTCGATGATCCAGCCGGCAACTCGTGGATTGAACCAGATCAGAAGGACGGCGTGGGCAAATGGTCAAAGTCGAGTACGCACGCACAGCGGAACAGAATGAAGCTATAGGACTCGGCGGTGGAGAGGAGGAGGCGGAGGCACAACCACAGGCAACAGGGCAACCTACAGCAGCGACTTTCGAAGACGACGACATTATACCAAACGAAGTCTACTCTTTCCCAGCGACGTGTCCTGGTTGCACGAAATCTTGTACCACAAATATGAAGATGGTGGAAATCCCGCACTTCAAGCAAGTGGTTATTATGAGCACGGTATGCGAGCATTGCGGCTACCGTTCCAACGAAGTGAAGACGGGAGGAGAAGTACCCGAGAAGGGCAAGAAGATTACTCTGAAAGTCAACGGAACTGTAGATCTTGCACGAGATATCCTGAAGTCTGAGTCCTGCGCCCTGGAATGTCCAGAGTTACATCTTTCAGTCAATCCCGGCACACTAGGAGGAAGATTCACTACGGTAGAGGGTCTTTTGACGCAAGTCAGAGATGATCTGCACCAACAGATCTTCGACGTCGGTGACGAGGTTGGAACGGGTGGCGATTCTCTGCCTTCAGAAGCTAAACAAAACTGGAAGAAGTTCTTCGACGAAATCGGCGAGGCCATCAAAGGCGAGAAGCATTTCACGGTCATCTTGACAGATCCATTGGCCAGCAGTTATGTTCAGAACCTTTGCCTGCCAGACCCTGACCCGCAGATCGAGTCAGAGGAATACGACAGGACAAAGGAGGAAGAAGAAGATTTGGGTCTGACGGATATGAAGACTGAGGGCTATGTGGATGAGGTTGGGGAGGAGAAGAAGAAGAGGTTAGAGGCAGAGAAGGTTAATGGTAGTAACGGCTGATTCGTAAATGTCACAAAATGGAATCGTTTGTTAATTATACTTGCTTTTGTTTGTGCTTTCCCGTTTTTCTGTCAAATACTCGTACATTTCCGTATGATATTAGCAAGCGCTTCCAGTTCATTCAGGACCTAAACCAAAGGTATCGCAACACAGTAACCTCTTTATAAATCTGCATTTGTATACTCAATTCCTACGAGCGCATGATCAATCAGGCTACTTCATGACAAATAGTGACCAGGTATATACTATGTACAAAACCAAGGGGGAAAGTGTCTCAGCAGTAAGTGCGATGCTGAATTATCTTTCACACTGGGCGCAAGGATCCTAGTGATCCAAATCCCAAAATCTGTCATAATGAAACCCAACACTGTACCAACACGTTACTCTCAACCTTCGTTTGCCCCTAATCGTCATCCTCGACCTCCCGTCTCGAAATCCGCTTCATGAAGGTCGTCCTTCGTGCTCAATCCTAAAGTTAGGCGCAAACTCCGAGATCAGGATGTCCTTCCCGTTTTCCTGGAACCGAGCGTACTCAACACCGTCATCCATCTTGATGTTCTCCAATTTCGTTCCCTTGACTGTGAAAGTCAAGTCCTGCATATATCTACGCTCCTCGTAAACTTTTCCAGAGCTGTCGTCAGGGAATCTTCGGCTAGATCTCTCCCGATACATACCCGCATTCTCTCGGCCTGGAAGAATCATACGGTAAGTGTTGCCCTCGTATGACAAGTTCGGGGACATCGTAGCCACGGCTGAGACGGAGGTACGAGTATCGGAGGATGTCTCACGGCTTTCGTGAGACTTTGCTGCTTGCTCCAGAGTTTTGATACGAGCCCGAAGAGACGCAATTTCCTTTTCGCCTTTCTTAACCATCCGGGAGTCCCCGGCTCGAATAAGAGCTTCCTGGGCAGCGGCTTGTTTCATCAAGCTCGTATGTTGCGTATCGGATTCTTTCAGCTTGATTCGAAGTTTCCGCTCCGGAGCCAATTGTGCTTTCACAAACATGTCGACGCTCTCATACAAGTGGTTTTTGGCCTCGGCAACTTCGTGCTCTTCATCCGAATCTATCATTTCAAGTTCGCCGTCTTCGCTACCAGCAGCTTCTTGCCCAAGTATAATTGATGGGAATTCTGCATGACGTTGAGACTCTTCATCGATCTTGCCAGACTTAATGGTATCTAGGACCTCAATCAGCATGTTATTAGTGATCTGGGGCCATAGCGTTGTACCATTAGATACCATCTCGATTAGTTTCAACTTAATGGCTTCCTTGGTCAATATCCAGCTTCCTTTATCGTATTCGTCGCTGACCTCGACTAGATTAGCCCTAACGGAACTATAATCAAACCTATTTGCTGATGCAAAATCCCTGCAAAACAGAAGGCTGTTTGTAGAGGACAGATGGGCATAAACCCCAATCCCATGATTTGATTTGAGCATACCAACCTGAAGCATTCCTCCTTTCTTCTTTTTGAAGTCATCCGGAATTACCGTCACTTGCCCTCTCTTCTCCAGCAGTAGAAGATATTCGCTGATCAGTTTTGACTTCCTCTCTTTGCTGAGAGATGATATATCCGAAGCTTCGACCACGGTAAAATACGCCTCGAAGATTTCGGGGTCGAGAAGTACATATTGAGCACTAAGGAATCCATTGTTAGAAGGAATCAGGCTAGACCATTTATCTTTGATGTCTTGTGGCGTATTGGGTGTCTGAAATGCAGAAATGTGAGCAACTAATCGGTTCTGGGCATTGACTAGTCTTGCTAGAAGTTCCAAACGGGGTTCTAAAGCATGATGACCAATGTAAACAAAATCATTTGGACACGTTCGAGGTTTTTTCCGTGGCTGTTTTTCCAACTTGTCTGCTGCTGCTGCTCTCTTTCTTTGAAAGCTGGTTATGCTAGCTTCGCCGTCGGTTGCTTTGCCGCTAACTGCTTTGACAAGAGTGTCTAGGGCTTTCAACCTCGATCGTCGAACACCTTTCTCGGTGATGTGGCTGGGTGACAAATCTGCTCTAACATGATTGTAATGGTTGGGGTCCTTCGAGTGCCCCTCGAGCAATAAGTTGTTGTTGCCACTGGATCTTTCTGGGGTCATAGGAGGGATTTGAACGCTTATAGTAGTGCCACCGGACCGATTGCAATCAGTACTGTAAACTTCGTGTTAGAATCACGGCCGTAATAGTGCAATCTTTTCCTTGAGAGGTGAACTGAATGCAACTTACTCGCTAGTGCTAGGTGGTAAATTCAGCTCCGAGTCCGACATGCTCAAAGCAACGCGTACTCAATGATGAAAGAAGTAGTGTTTTCAATGAAGAAGACTGGAATGCTTTGGCGAGTTGGCGTTGTCTACCTCGAGGTAGATGAGTAGCGCTACCTATGGGAAAGCAAGAGACGTTAGTTTAATGTGCTACAGGAAAAGATATTCTTAAACTCTGAAGAGCTGCTGACTTACAAGTCTTGACAAGTGGCTGAAGGTCTTGGACGCGTCGATGTTGGTTGATCATGAAAGGTGAGCGCGCCGACAGTCTATGCCCGACTAAAGATAAGGAAACAGAAGAGCACCTGCAACGGTCTGCTACAGTGATGAAGGTGTTTCGGGTGATACGAGACGGCCGCAGACAGACGAGAAGGGGTCTGTCAAGACATAGGCTGTCCATATGGTGTTGAAGGGGGACACGATAGGAGTTGGAGTTGGAATTTCATACGTGTTGAAGGAATTTCTTATTAGCGCGGCGCGTTAGAATACCCTCAGCATTCACTCGGGATATATGCTAGGCGGCAATTATTGTGGTACTTTAGAGCGTTCGAGTAAGTGCTGGTGAATGTCATAATCGAAGCCTGTATACTGCACTTTACCACCCCACATTTACAACACTTCATAATTTTATAACGACAATGCGACCTGCATTCACACTAATAAGAAGGATGATAAGAAGGCTTATTAATGATACTTTGACGTTATTTATTCTTAGGCATCTTGGGAATGATTGCTATTAATATGACGTTCGTCAAAGTCCGCCCGGAGACGGTTTAAGCATGTGGACGTGCTCCGGAGTCACTGATGATTTGAAACCCCTACGATAACATCGTATTGGATTTGATATATAAACCAATTTATCATCCCAGATGAGGTGATACTTTGAGGCTTGAAAATGTCTCGGGGTGAAACTTTTAACCAATAATAAGTGGCATGGTTCGTTCTGGTGAGTATTCCGTAAATCAAAAATTTCGTATTGCCTTTTGACCGTTCACTTACGCTCCGACATTGCATTATCGATAATGGTTATTAGAACGTCATTTCTTCATACAATGAAGTAGTAAAGCATGAGAATATCTATTCCATGTAGGTATATGAGGGTCTGAGTAGTTTTAACAGCTATCTAGTAATACCACTCACTGTAATAAAGACGCTCGCCAATATTACATGCCGCAGTATCAGTACCCCGAAAGGCAATGATAACCCAGAGCTTCAAAAGAAAAAACAGGACATTAACATCATAAGATTTCTTCCAATTCGTGAACAAGCCAGCATCCTTCAAAGTGAGAAGTTAATATCCTCGGGAACCTCCTTCAGCGTATGAAACTTCACATATTGCCCACCCTCCGCTGATTTCACTACAGCATCAGCAGAATGTTTCTGCACATACTTGAGCTGACCATTATCTATATACTCCGTGTACTGGATATTCTCGATGGTGACTTCCCTACCTGATAACAGGTTAGTCTGATGCGTTTGACGTAGTTTTGAGATAATGCCATAAAGAGGGAGTTACTAGGAGTCACATACCGGTTGAATGGCCCTTCACACTAAGCTTGTATGGACGTAGAAGCAGGGTTGACTCATAGGTCTTCCCTTCATGGAAAATCTTGCCCGAAGTCCGTTCGAATAACATCCCGCCAAAGCTGTCGTTGTCCCATTCAACATTCTGGTAATGCGAATTATTGATTCGTATACTCTTTGGAAATTCGGCGGCATTAGCTGGCTGCAAATCCTTGATCTGTGTGATACCAGAAGACGTTATATTTAGTGTAAATGGTGGGCTTGCACCAGCTTGGCTGTGAAGTTGGGCTCGAAGATCTCGAATTGTCTCGTCTCTCTTAGATATCTCTTGGGCTTGACGGGCATAGATGGTAGCCTGGCTCTTGATCAATGCCTCCCGAGCTTTGACTTCCAAACGAAGCATACTGAACTCATTTTGTCGGGTGGTATTGAGGTCAATATATTCGTTTAGATCCTGAAGGATGCGCTGGGGGAGTGGATCGGGTTGCTAATTAATGGCAGTCAGTGATCAATCAGAACTAATCAAAATCCGAGGGGTATTTGTAAATTGTCTTTGAATACTCAAAGAATCAATGGAAGTTTTAAACCCATATACACTGTACATGTCTGGGTAGGGAATCGGAGGGTCAAAGGGGTTGCTTACCATTGTTTCATCACCTTCCTCCGTGCCTAGGGTAACTTCATCATCTGCTGATGACTGACCATCTGTCATCTTCGCGACCTCATTGAATTGGCTTTTAATCAATTTCTTGATCTCCGTCTCAGTGCCTACCCGATATTTGGGATCAAACAGGATTTGATTAAATTTAACGCTTTCCAAATCAAACTTGAACTTGCTCGATACCACTCTCTTGTCATCTTTACGCAGGTAAAAGAGCAGCGCCATCTCTGACGATTTTCGAATCTTTGCATATACCTGAATATTTCCATCATTTTTGTGCACACCAACCAAGAGGGCAGCTGGTTCAAAGACAGGGCCACCAGGAGAGGCGTCTTGGTCATGAAGTCCCCTCTCCGCGCGAATATTCTTGCGTAGATTTGTCTCCAGGGAAAGCGCTTTTGCCGAAGGGTCAAGCTGCCGAGTGAATTCTGGTTTGAACTTGACTTTATCAATAGACACCTCATCAGTTCCGGGCAACACAAGATCGTCCCATTTTCGAATTATGGTCATGGGAGTGTCTTCGTCTTTGACCGCTTTGATGAGTAGACTGCAGGTTCTCAAAGTCAGTACTGTTTGCTTGATAAAGTGAGATGAACGTTGAAACTCGACAGTATTGAGTGTAAGGCCTTGATCAGAGGTTGTGGAACAGCGAATAGGGGGGAAGTTGGAGAGATTGCTCACCCGTTTGGCTCGAGAAGTATAGCATGGATTACCACGCACGGCTCGTCAACATGGCATCCAATCACGGTATGAGTCCGCAAGATATCTGTTTTGGCCTTCTTCTGTGCTGGAGAACCCGAACCATCTTCCGAATCCATTGCATTCATAGACATCGCAGAGCGATCCGTTTCCTTTCTCTTGGGTGCAGCTGGATTGACAATCGGAGGAACCGTGGCAGGAGATTTGAATTGCATGGTTGTTGCGGATCTTGGAGCTGAAGATCCAAATGGCTTGTACATGGTTGCTGCGGATCTTGGTTTAAGGGCCTTTAGTGACTCCTGTGAAAAGTGACTTCAGTATCTCTCCTTTGGAATGATGTTCTAGGAATGGTGAGGCTTCAACTTACAGCCATAGGGGTCCGAAGTTCAGTAAATTGGGGACGAATTCTAATAGCCAAGTGTTAGAAGGTTGTATGAGGTTCACCCCTATTCCTGTACCTGCCGGAAATGAAGATTGTGTAATGAAAAGAGAACTTACACAGCACGGTTGTCACTCAATAACATAAACGCCGCGCGGTTCATTATGAGGACCTGTGGAGATGTGGTTATGGCAGACTACCGAAAGGTCAAAGTAAACAAACATTGGTGTTTACCGTTTTCTAGTTTAACGCGCGATTGACCGCCCTCGAGCTCATTTGAATAACGAGGATGGTATCGCCCAAGAGTTGGGTTTAGATGGTACTACAATTATGTATTCTGAAAATGTAAGGAAAATTTATCAAGAGAAATTCAAACCAAAAGCGGGAAAGCCGTAGAAAAGGTCTGGGTAATAGGAACCAGTACGCTTTCAACAATTCCTTTGCTCTCTGCAGAAACCCCTCAAGGGTTTTGTCTCCACTATTTCTGCTGCCAAATGTGAATTGCTTCCTCTAGTGGCGCTAGCTACCTTGGAATTGCTGGCACCATATCTGACGCACTTGCGATTCATTATTCCGTCAAAGCAAACCAACTTCCCACCACAAGGATGGACGACCAAAATATGGAGAAGGTCAAGAAGAGAAGCAAGCCAAAGAAAGAGAAGGCGAGTTGGTCTCACACATGTCAATTTGGACCTGCAGTTATATTAAGAGCTTAATGTCGAGTGCAGAGCTTGGAGGAGAAGCGTCAGAAGCTCATAGAGCGAAGACCCGAACGAAAATACCAGAAGGGTCTCAAAGCTTTCCGGAGGGCATACGGGCCACCCGTACCTAGCAATACCCAGTCTGGCACTACCCCGCCTGATACTACACCGTCCGGTGTTGAGATCTCAGTCGGTATGATACACTTCGCGCTACTCGATCGAGGCTCTTACTAGCTATAATCGCTGATGAACGGCAAATTAGATTCACCGTTCATACCCCAGCCAGCTCAACACCATCCAAAAAGCCAACATAGACACAATGTCAAAGCTATAGATGCGGCGAGGGAAAGAGAGGCAAGAAGGATCGGGAGGGGTGCAGAGGATAAACAGGGTGAAGGAGAATTCATGGACTGTGACAACAAGAGAGCATATGGTTTTAAGGACAATCATGAGAAGCCTCCAGCCACCAAGGAGTCGTACAGCAGTCGATACCACAGCGAGAGCCCAGAGGTTCGGGTCTGCACTTGGAAGGAAATGGGGTTTCAAACTGGTAGATGGAACGGGACATTCGGTGCGTGATAGAGTCGGATCCGAAGCGCAGATCATGTTGATTTAGTTTATATCGACACTATAGGGAGGGGCAGCTAGTGTTGAACGGTCAGCCTAAATTGATAAATCAATAGGAACCACTTTGCATCCACCTAATGCTGCCTCGTGTACACACTTCCTACGTACAAACGGGGAATATCAGTCATTGAACACCTATAACAATGGAAACACAAGACTGCGTCACTCTTGCTTCACAAAGGAGTTTCGGCTTGCCGCGCATAAGACTCTAAGTTGCAACGCCCCTCAGTAGTCGTTCAGCCTTCCATATACAAAAAAGCGTCGCTGAATAAAAGTTACTGAAGTTCTATTTTGGCACGAGAAGCAAAAGGGGTCAATTGCCGTTGTAGGAAAGTGGGGTTGGGGACTAGTAGCTCGGCTGAAAATAATGACTAAGCTTTAACTTCAACGACACTTCACTATCTCATCGTGAAATGTTTCTGTTTCGAAACTCACCATAACCACCATCCTCTCCTGCTCTTCAAGTTAGATCTTATCGGCCTCGCAAGGTCTTCTATCACATTTCGTTGAGGGAGAGTATCATATATACCGGTATTGCATCAAGTGATGCCCTTGAGAGGAAATCTACATTTTAGACCAAGTCTCGGTCATTGAAGTGTTCCTTTCGTCTTTGCTCATTTGCCCTCTTCTGACGCGCTTATTAGTAGTCAGAATGTGCTGATTGATCTGTCTCCGCGAGTATGCTGCATTGATTATGTATGAACTCGCGAGAGGAGCAAGTTGAGAGTTGCTCCGCGTCTTTGTCGCTGCACATTCCAGGCGTGGGCAGCATGGGAGCTTGTCTTAGGGCTGCTAATGATATTTCACCCGTTTATATCAGCGCGATATCAGATCCATGCCTACCTGATCAATTGAAGCGCTGGGGTATTCGGTTTGTAGTTATTTCGAAGCATTGTGGTTCCTACTGATATGCTTGAACGTGGGTGCTTTCTTGGAGCCGGGGTATCGCCAGGTCTAAATAGATATCGGAATAGGGCAATTTATCAACAAATTCACTACCAGGCCAACTGGCCACATGGTTTAGTAAGTCAAACTCTATCCCTATTTCTGCCAAAAATTTGTTTACTATTTCTAGCGGGGAGTGGAATATCATGGTTCGACGAAAATTCTCAGGAGACCCAGTCTTCTGAGAATATCCCACTACGTTAGGCTTTGTCCCAGTGCGAGCAGGGTTGTGAGCTGCATGATATTCAAAAAAACCAAAAAAAAACCAGTTAAGACATCTGTAAAATGTCCCTATCTTTTTTTTTGTGGATCTTCTCGGAAGCCAGATCTTTTTTTTTCTTTTGCCATTTCTACTGCAAAAAGTCCTCGATCCTTAATAAGATCTTTGGGTATGCCTCACTACATCTTGCCCTCCCTAGGGCTTTTCTTGTAGGGCGCCCGTACTTCCTTTTTCTATTTAAATCAAAGGCCAACCACATATGCACGTTTTCCAAATCTCTGGATCCTAACATACCTAGGTAGGCCGCTTAAGTTTTATCTATTTTGTATCCGTTTACAGGTATACGTAAACCTTGTCTCGCGAAGTGGCCTTCTCCAAATGCTAGAGCTAGGGGTTCATATTATCATATGTTATTGATCATGAATAAAGAAGATTGAAGACATTCTAAGTCGATCGACCGTCCGTCTGACCGAGGTCTTTATGAAGCGGCGAGAGACTTTCCACCCTTTATATAATTTCCTATTTACTTGCCCTGTTTCGCACTTTTTTCTCTCGCTAAACGTATAAAAATTGTTGACGCGCCAAAATTGGCATCCACGTCTCCCTCTTCTCCCTCTTTTCCCAGCTCCCGCATTGAGGACGTTTCATTTTACACTACATCCCCTTCGTCACACATCGCATCTACCAAGATGGAACCACCCTCAGTATGTATCCGTCCCAATCGGGCGCTCTCAAGCTTGCTCTTCTGCTCACCTATGGCTTCGTAGTATCCCCAGAACGGCAGTGGAAAGCGCAACCACACCGCAATCCAGGAGCCAAACAGCGGAAAAGGTGGCACATTCAAGGCCAAGCGCAAGACAAAGGACAACCGGCGGATCAGGAAGCTTCGAGCTGCTGGATTCCTCGATGCCGACTGTAAGACTCCACGAGCTAGCAATCTCTTCCTCGACCACAATTGAATAAGCTAACTCGTGATCTGATAGCCGTTGCAGTTCGCAACCTGAACGAACACCGAGTTCCGCGCAATGACAACGACAAAGACATGCCGCGAAAGCATACGAAAAGAGAGAGAAGGCGTCAACGATTGATGTGGATCTCCAAGCAGGTAGCTCGCCCGCAGACTTGGGAGGGCGAGGGAATCTTTCGGCGTGCAATGGGATTCGACGGATCTGACGATACGTACAACATCAACGATGGTAAGGCTGGATTATCTGACTCCCTGGGTACGGCAACGGTGCTTACCACCACACAGATATCGAAGAAGTCATTGAGGTTAAGTATTCGTGGGTCTGGATGGACGTCGTCGAGAAGACTGATCGGGTAAAAAGCGAGACGGGCGGAAAGGATGTGGAACATACGTATGAGACGATCATTGGACCAAGTCCAGTTCAAGACTTGGTACTTCCGTACCGCCCAAGATAGGGATGACTTCTTCTGGATCATTTCTCCCTCGGGCATATATGAATCACGCAATGTCACGGCGGATGTAACGTTATGGATAAGAGACGAAACTGCATGGCAGACACTGTGCTTGTTCTGGATATCCTGAGATGTTATCTTGCAGGAGAGTAAGGTCCTGTTTCGTATGAGTCAATGAGCAACACTCCGAATCAATATACTCTTCTATGTCCAATTGCGGGTGTCGTGAAGCATTCGAATATGGCCATCTTCTGATCCGCATTTACCATCCTAGCCTTCATGCAATCCACTGAGATAATAATAATCTGATTTTCTTCTTGAAAAGCTACAACTTTGAACTCGATAACAGTAAGACTTGAGTGTACTATTTAGAGTCATATGGTAGCATATAAGAGTTTAGTAATAAGTCCCGCAAGTAAAGCCTATCCTACAAATGTGACGCTTAGCTATAGGGGCATTGTTAGTGCGTTTAGCCTGAAATTTAGCGGCTTTCGGCATGTTTCTCCTATCAGCAGAGCCTAAAATTAGGAAGAGATGCCCCTACCTAAATTACGAAAAGTCCGAGAGATATCCCAGCTTTAATCATCACCGCGCTAATAAGACAAGTGGTAGACATGGTTTGAATATTCCTCTTGCATTCCCCTACAAGATATGTTATAAAATAAATAGTAAATTAATCGTGTATTTAGTTCCCCTTGCTCCGTTCACTCTGAGAGAAGAGAATGATCTGAAAGTACAAAGGAAACATGGACGCCCATTAGTACATGCCAATCAATCCATCCCATCTAGTATCTCAGCAGCTATACCCTTAAGCAGCCTTTCGCATCATGATTTTCGCGTTAATATTCGGAATGATCTTCCAATCAAGCAACCAATTATCCGGCCGTTCCATCCCCTCCGGCAACTTCAAATCATAACCTCTAAGCACACACACCAACAAACACTTAATCTCATCAGAGGCAAAAAAGCGTCCACAGCAAGCATGTCGCCCATACCCCCAATACAAGCTCTTCTTCCCGCTCTCCACAAACTGGTACTTGTTCTCGTTCTCCGGTGACTCTTTGCGTATCCTGTAATAGCGGAACCCATCGAAGACGTCGGGGTTCGGCACGTCGTTGAGCTGGTCGAAACCCGGGAGGCTGGTCTGAGTGCCGGAGGGGATGATATGTCCATTTGAGAGGTGGATGTCTTGTGTTGTGACCCGGCGGGAGGTAGTCAGTGTGATTCCGTTGAGACGTTGGGATTCCTGTTTCTAATGAGTATCGTAGATCATGTATTGTGATACGATTATCTTACCTTGATGAAGCTGTCCATTTTCTGCAGTCTCGAAAGTGTTAACTTTGTTACGTCGTGTCCGTCACCTAGCACGTCTTGAATCTCATGTCGAAGCGGCTCGACGTAATCTGGGCGGGCGGCGAGATCTACACATGGCAAATTAGCGGGCGTGAAACTCCCATGGGGGGGTTCCATGCCATATATTGCTTGTGTGAACGCCATGCTAGTTGTATGAATAGACCCAAGCGCACCCATCAACTGACACTCTACCTGCTCCTGCAAATTCACAGGTCCTCTTTGAATACTCAGATCCAAAGCCCATTGAATCAAATCGATCGGCTTCTGGAAATCTTCGTTCTCCATATTCTTCATCCGCTTCTCGATGATCGGTATGGCGATTTGATTTGCTTTTTTCATGCACGATTTTATACGGGATAACTCTGGAATGAAAAATTGCGCCAGAGGGCGCAGGAAGGTAGGACACAGGATTAGTTTATTACTACCTTGGAATACGTTGACTAGATAGTCGATGCAGACTTTGGCCCACTCTTCGTGACTGTTGAGCTCCTCCCCAGAGAGCAAAACCCCACCGGTTGTGGCAATGAGATGAGGGACTTCAGGGAAGACAGTAACGGGCTTCCATTCTTGAGCTTATGTCAGTAGATGACAGCAAATGCATGTCTGAAAGTACCTTCAGTAACTGGAAAATGACTCGCTAAGGACTTTCGAGCAACCTTATATACTGCGGGTATGAATTTTCCTGCCAGAGGTGAGACATAATTATAGAGTCCTATCAGTAGTTCTAACATACCAGCTTGAGGACCCACGTTGTTCCTCATTGAAGTCGTCACTAAGTCCGTTACCGGGGTTTTCGTATATTTGCTCATCAACGACTATTTTTTAGAGAGTCAGTAACTAAAATCTATGATATAGAAGGGATAATTACTAGCTCCTGCGCCTGTGCAAAGCCAAAATGCGAGTCGGGCATGGATTTCAACTCATCGAAATATTTCGGTGGTATCAAAACTACATCGCCCTCCAAGGCTTGCATCTTATAAAGAGTGTTTGAAAACTTCACATAATAATTAGCGGCTTTCCATTTTTCTTCGATTTGTATAGAAGGCCTAACCTTTTTATATGCTCTGTGAAGCTTCCCCTTTGTACCTGTAGGAATAAACAGCCAGTCTTTGATGCCATGTCCAATGCCAGGTATATTTCTGAGTCTGTATTTCTGAATGAGTGAAGGGGGGTTGCTGAGAAGGATCAACACTGCGAAAATCAGGGCAAGTGTTTGATACATTGGCCGCAAAGATAATCTTAGGAAAGCACAAATTGAAAGCTGTTGATTGTTTGTTTTCAAGGTTGTATCAGAAGGCTGTGAAGACTTCTCGTGGCGGATAGGGTATATATTGTGCGTTCCACAGGCAGTAAGCCGCTGTTGATGTCAGGCATTTTAAGACATCCGGACACTAGGAGACCATGGTCAATAGTAACACAACCTAGCCTATCTCGAAGAACGTGTGAGATGCGCAGCAATAGTCAGCTTGTGTAAGAAGCTAGGTAAAAGCTGACGCGGACGAAAATCGAAAACCATGTGTAGCGGGATACAGCCGATGTTGCGATATCGCTGCGGACAGTCCTCTTGTGTTCAGCGAATAGTATTCGTAGAACACCACCGATCTACATAGGCACCCGAGATAACGAATTATCAGTACGCCGAGAACGCCAATATAGGCTGAAGGGGAGATGCGCAGATTCCCATAGCTGAAAAACATTGGCTCGGCAGCTGTGATATTTGACGGACAAGGGTCGGCATCGGCTCGACTTCACCAATTGCGCAGACATAAGAGCTTAAAGCTGAACTAATTCAATATTGTCTGCGGGCTCCGAACTTTCAAATGGCGCTTTTAGTACCATTCTGAGGTTTCACATGAAAATAATATAGGGTGTCACAAAATGGGTCATAGAAAGATATGACTTAACAGAAGTGCGATATTCCAATGTAGCGTTAGAATAAAACTTGATCCATCAGACTCCGTAAATCTCGAATAATCATTTGGATCGAAGCATGAACATAATACCATCAGCAAGTAGTCTTGAAACGCACAAGGATGAAGTGCTGCGAAGCATCTCTCTAGCATCGGAATATGCCTTTAAGCATTCCGAGGATGATGGACACTGGTATGGAGAGATGCGTTCCAATTCCACTATAACTGCGGAATATGTGATGTTGCAATACATACTGGGAATCGACCTCCTACCTAATGCCGAAGCACTTAAGCATGAGCTCTTATCGGGCCAGAAGAAAGATGGCGGGTAAGTAGATATTTCCTGTGCAAAATTTGCTTCACCTCGGCGGATTTCAAAGCTGAGCCCTTGGCTCTCTCGAAATATGTTCCTGCTTCCTTCGCAAAACCAAAAATTAATACTGACTGCACTATTTTGGTGTGTAGATGGAACATAGGATATGGTTTACCAGGAGACATCTCCACAAGCGTTGAGACGTACTTGGCCCTCAGGCTATTGGGGATTCCAAGCGACAATCCAGCAATGCAAAAGGGGCGCCAATTCATTACGGGAATTGGCGGAATTCCGAAAGTCAGAGTATTTGTGAGTCTGCAACACCCAATTACTGGAAAACTAGCTCTAGAATTGGGTCCATGGCTCGTTACACGGGTGCTAACACTGTCGACCATAGACACGCATCTATCTCGCAATATTTGGCCTCTTCCCATGGAGCGGTATTCCACAACTACCTCCAGAGTTGATCCTACTACCACCACAAACGAAAATCAACGTGTATCGCATGTCATCATGGGCTCGGGCCACCTTAGTTCCGCTTTTGGTCATTGCCCATCACCAACCCACATTCCCACTACCAAATGGCCTCTCTACAAACAACGATTTTATTGATGAGTTATGGCGTAACCCAGGAAATAAGTCGGTCCCCTACTCCCCCCCTCTACTTGAACAATGGCGCAAGAAGGGCATGTTCAGTTGGGAGTTTGGCTTTACTATAGCAGATACGACATTGTGGTATCTCAGCAACGCATTACGAAAATTGCCAACACGAAAACTTGCAATCAAAAAATGCGTAGACTGGGTCCTTGAAAGGCAAGAAAAGTCTGGGGACTGGGCTGGGATCCTCCCGCCGATGATTAATAGCATTCTTATGTTGCATTTAGAGGGATTCAGCCACGACAGCAAGCCTTTCCAAGGGGGGCTAGCAGCCATAGAAAGATTCACATGGAAAAACGAAAAAGGCATGCATGTTCAAGCTTGTGTATCACCTGTCTGGGACACTACCCTCATGACAATTGGACTTCTCGATGCCGGTATACCTGGCTCAGACGACAGACTGCAAAAAGCATTGGTTTGGACGAAAGAAAGGCAAATCAATGGCCCTGAAGGTGATTGGAGAGTTTATCGGCCTGAGCTGACTGCAGGAGGCTGGGCTTTCGAATACCACAACACCTGGTATCCCGATATTGATGATACAGCGGCGGTGATAATCGCTTTTGTGAAGCAAGAACCGGAAAGTGTAGGCTCAGACCACGTCTTGTTTGCTCTGGATTGGCTCCTAGGTATGGTCAATCCTGACGGTGGATGGGGAGCGTTTGACGTTGAAAACAACAACGACTTCATGAACAAGTGTCCATTCAGTGATCTCGATGCTTTATGCGACCCCAGTACAGCCGATGTGACAGGACGAGTCGTGGAAGCATTTGGACTTATTCTCAGTAGCAGAGCTTTCCCAATTGATATTGGTCTCGAGAAGACATTGACTATAGCTGTCCACAACGCCATCAACTACCTTGCATCAATTCAGGAGTCAAATGGATCATGGTGGGGTCGGTGGGGAGTTAATTATGTGTATGGAACAAGTAATGTACTTTGTGCACTTGCGTATTCGGACGGTGGAAGAATTGAAGACTTGGTCAATCCCGCTATCGAGTGGCTCAAAAGCTGCCAGGCACCAAACGGGGGCTGGGGAGAATGTCTCGAGACGTATGCCGACCCAGAGAAAGCCGGCAAAGGTGAAACGACCGCATCTCAAACTGCCTGGGCATTGATGGGATTGCTGGCACATCTGGCACCTACGGATGAGAGTATTCAAAGAGGAATAGCATTCTTACTGGACTCGCAAGACGACCACCGGGACGGCAAAGGCGCTTCATGGTTAGAACCTCAGTTTACAGGAACTGGTTTCCCCAACCATTTCTACTTGCGATACGACTTCTACCGGCAGTAGGTCCCCAAATTGTCCCTCGCCAATCCGAGACTCCTACTGACTGCCCTCTCATATAGATATTTCCCTTTGATGGCTTTGGGTCGCTATTCAAAAGCCATGAAATTTGTCGGGAGTGCGAAGTAAGCATTTTTCGGCCTTGCTGTATTGTACTATCGCGTTAATATGTTATGAGGGGTGTGGTCATAGAAGTAGAAATGAGAGATATCAGAAACTCTAGAATGTTGGGAGATGAGGAAGATTGAGGAAGGAGGCGGTATTCAGTTCGGAGGTTGCGTAATAACCTAGGCGGGGATAGCGCGATGCTCGATTTGGAAGTCTCACGTGCTGAGGGAGATTTAGGTAGTGCTTCGGATATCCTCATTGAATGCTTAATTAACCCAGTTTCCTTTCGCCACCTCAGCCTTCGTCCAATCCTCTAACTTTGCAGCAAGAAACATATCCTTTGCCGAGCAACTTTGCCATCCGGCACTAGATATCTGCTGAAAATAAGTACCGCTTTGCTCGGCTTTCATGTCTGGGCTCGCTGCGCAGAAAAGTGAAGAAAAGTGAAGAAAAGTGACGTTCTCGCGCCCGTATCTGCATCTTGTTGTGATCCGAGGGATGCCATATGACCAGTAAGTTTCATCCACCACTATTGTTTTAGGACTATGCTTGAAATTCCGCTTTTGACAAGAGCAGGGTGCACAGCCGAAGTCCATATCTCGCCATCCTCTGCTTTGGATGCCGGTGCTGAGGGACCTGGGAATAGTCCTCATAGTCAGCGATATTGTTTGAGAATCATTTGGAGTTCACGAAGGACTTGCTTACCGCACAGTTTGTAGAGGGTCTTTGCGTGAAGGATATTGGCAAGTTTACTTCGACCGTAGCGATTCATATTGGATTTCCCAGTAAGAGAGGTATCAGCAAAGTTTATTCCGCCTTTTGGAGCCCAAAAAATGTCCGAAAGAAGAGATTTACGACGCGAACGAACGCTACCAGGCGGAAGCGATTTCGAGGTTCTGAGCATAATTGGCAAGAGATGAGAGGTAAAGACCCAATGCGCCAGGTAATTGGTTCGCCATTGAGCCTCGTATCCATCTTTGGTTATTTCAAGGGGAGTGGCCATGATTCCAGCGTTGTTGATGAGACCGTGGAGAGTGGTTTCCTTCGTTAAGAAATTGTTAGCGGCTGAAACGACGGAAGAGAGGTTGTTGTGGCCCGTCTCTAGTAAGGTGATATTCGCTTTGGGGTATATGAGTTTAATCTCTGCAATTGCCTTGGAGGCTTTGGTGGGAAATCGAGCACATGTGTATATGTGCGCGCCATGCTCCGCCAGCCGGGAAATAGTGTTGTACACCCTCTACATACCTGTAAGCCTTGGACTGGATAAAGGAGAAGCGAGATATATGTAAGCTTTTCTAGAGAGATCGGGGAGAGAATCTGGGTGAAAGGTCATCTTGAACTTTCTATCGAAAGACACGTATGAAAGGGAAGGGCGAAGAAAGATGAGGACTCTGAAGAACTAGGATTTACTTGGATAGGTGAGGCGTTTGAAGACTGGATGAGACTGGTTCTGAAAAGAGAGAAGGCGATGCAACGCTT
Source organism: Lachnellula subtilissima (assembly GCA_007821545.1). NCBI lineage: Eukaryota > Fungi > Ascomycota > Leotiomycetes > Helotiales > Lachnaceae > Lachnellula > Lachnellula subtilissima. Next base: position 37,937 of record QGMJ01000076.1, on the reverse strand, counting down.
TTATATAGATATTGGATGGTCTGCAAAAGCCGAGTTTACTTACGCATACACATATCTGTTTTTGTCTACGCACGTTACGCGGATTGGAACCTGTTGAAAGAATTCGACATTTTATTGGTTCAATTGATTGAAAGCAAGTGAAGGTTGTTGGCCGTGAGGTTGGCGGCGGAGATTGGTATAGCCTAGACCTACTAGCTCCTAATTTAGTTAGCGCTGTAAGGCCATTGCATTAGCGTGAGACTTCCATTCTCCTATCAACTCCGCATAACAACATGGATGTACTCCAGAGCAAGATTTTGCTGCGGTGTCCCTCAAAAATAATTTTGATAGCTCCCAAGGTAATAAGTAGGTCGTGTTTCCCTTGTCATACTTGCTAGCGGTAAGCAGACTGCAGTATCTTTCAACCTCTGACGCAAACCTGCAAACTTCGTCCATATTTTGCCGCAATCCAACAGATGCAAAGGCTTCGTTCACAGTCATAATAATGGCTACTATTCACACCCTATCAGATCTCCGTCTTGAGCGGATGCCACAACTAGCCGAGGTGATTGAAATAGATATGCCCCGTCTGCTGGCGAGTTATCGTTCTAATTTGAAGAAGGCGAAGGGCATACACGAAGACTGGACCGGAATTGGTGATGCTGAAACTCGTAGGAAGTTGCAGAATAGGCTTAACGTCAGGGCTCATAGTAAGTGAGGAATTTCTATAGTATGCTGGCATCAACACGGGTTACTGCCACGGTCTTTGATCGCTGTCTTTTTCGTTATAGCTACAGTCTCGCGGACACCCTCAATCAAAGCGTACACTGTTGAACCCTCTTGCATTTTTTTTCGCGGCAATCGACCACCCCAGAAAGCAGAAATATCCCGATACCCCACAGTCCAAAAACCATTCAAGTTTTTGAATAATGATCGAAACTCCATCTCCTTTGAGCATATTGAAGTTGCATGCCAAGTATTTCTGAGCAAAGTAATTGGTCCCTGACATTTCAACAGGAAAGCGCAAAGCCGCACAATTTCAGGCGCCAGCCCTACCCGCACCTGCCACAGATGTGTCAACGGTTTGTTGGGACGAAGATCATCAAACAGTTACTCTTCTCCCAGCTCAGCTAGCCAATACAATCCCCAGACCACCGAGTCCTTTAATTCCTCCGATGTTTCGCGGAACACCGACATACCCAACCACAAGGATTATCTTCCCCCTCACTTCGGATCATCTGATTACTCTCGTCCAATACAATGTCCTTCGCGCCGCCATGACCAACCTGCGTCTCCTCTCAGCACTACACACTGTTCCCTCGGAATGCTCACAAGCTCTGCGGATCGTTCCTGCGCCCACCACCAACGCCACCACTTTTTCAGGGCCAGACCAACCCGTTCCTCCATCACTTGAGCCCACTCCCCTTCAGCGCGCTGTCACACATGATAAGTGGATAAGCATCCTGCCCCACGCTGTCTGGAGAGACAATTGCATCCTGGCTGCTGGGACTTATGATTCAAATGACATGCGTCGTGATTTGCTAGGTGGACTCTGGGAAGGGTTCCCGGGATCTGAGAGTGAGCGAAGAGGCTTAATTGCTTGGTCAACGCCGTGGGAGATCAGTGGGTGGGAGGTCTCGGAAGGGTTTATCGAGAAATGGGGGTGGCTTTTGAAGGGGTGTGAGGGAGTCATGGACGCTACAAATCGATGGAGAGCGTTGAGGGGAGAGGAACCTGTTGTGATCGAAATATGAGTTTATCATCGGAAGCCATGTGTTCGAAGAGGTGCGTGTGTTGTCTGGACAATTCCCCACGAGGTGAGGGTCCAATTTCCCACAGTTTCACAGATAAAAGAGACTGAGTTCAGAAAACAGAGCTCCCTAGGTAGTTTTCAATGCCATGAACGTAAGGTCTGACGGAAATGTCGCAAAACTGAGAATTTTGAAAAACTCTGAATTACAAATCAAAGCCAATTACGAATTCATCTGGTCTAAAACAATTTGCAGAACTTCATGCACTTGCAAATTATGAGTGTCCAAAATCGACGTATCACAAATAAGCCTTCGGCTCATATCTCGACGATGATCGATACATTCGGAAAAATCTCTATATATTAGCGTGGAATATTCTACGACGGCTTGCGAGAAAGTGGAAGCTGAAAATAGAATCAATAAAGCGACAAGATGTTGGGTTCTGCAAGAGAGCACGAAAACGAGGATTGAAGACATGAAGTTGAACACAAAAGCCCTAGTCCAGATGGGAGCGCATCACATGACTTGCCGGGCCCCGGTTACTTCTAAATAATATATGGGCTGCTGAAGCCCACCACCACCTCCTTTCTTTCCGCTCTTATCAAAATCCACCTGTATGTTAGCATGTTAGCTATGGTGCGGGCGTTCCGGATCATATATTAACGGCAACCACGACCGCCATGGCATTGCTCTTGCCCATACTGTACACTGTAAGCTTAGGCGAAGCACCAAATGGGAAGGTACTGAAAAAGCACGTGGGAACGTGCAAGGGTGAATTATGATGCATGCAGTGAATGGCGATAAGGTACAAGGGACACGCCGTGTTCCTGAACTGGTGAACTAGATGCCATCGCTTAAGAGATTTCTGCTTCTTTAAAAGAGCCTCTCAGACCCTGACAAGTTCCATCAAGACGTCCATTTCGAAGCACCAAAATGAGGCTTTCAACTGTCCTTAGCGTAGCTGCCGCCGCCAGCTCTGCACTGGCCTGTGATTCTTGCTATGGTCCCTCATCTTCCGTCGTTCATGAACGCAATGTTCGACGAATGCAACCGGAAGCCAGCAATGCTACTTCTGGCCCGAAGAGTCCACTTGAGTGGGGTCAATTGAACTTCTTGCACACCGTAGGTCATCTAACCCTCATATGATCAAGACTTGAGCATTGACACTATCTAGACAGATACTCATGGTTGGCTTGAAGGACATCTCAAGGAGCAGAACTATGGTGCTGATTGGGGTGACTTTGTCTCGTTTTCCAGACACATGAAGCACAAGGCAGGGAACCTGGGCGTTGATCTTTTGCTCGTTGACACTGGTATGTGACTTTCCGACTGCCTTATATTTAACGACAAAGACTGACTAGTTTGATTCCAAGGCGATCTCCACGATGGGAACGGACTCAGTGATGCCGCTCTTCCTAATGGACTTCTGTCAAACCCCATATTTGAGCAGATTGAATATGACGTTCTCACCATTGGTACGTCGTCGACCCGTCAAATTCACTTGTTTACTGACGGAAATTAGGCAATCACGAGCTGTATTTGACCAACATTGCATATGAGGTAATAAATACCTTATACTTTTCAATCTTTCCCTACAATGATCTTCCACCCTGTTGTATTTTAGTTGTTTGTGGACATGATTTAAACATATTTTTGCCGCTCGACTCAATTGCCTAGAATAATCTGACGGAAGAAACAGACCTATCAAAATTTCAGTAAGGTCTGGGGCGACAAGTATGTCACTTCGAATGTCCAGATCTATAACCCGGCTACATCTCAGTTCGAGTACATCGGATCAAAGTACCGCTACTTCACAACTCCTCATGGTAAGTCGTGTCTCCCGATACACACCTGGCCAAGCTAACTAAATGGGTCTAGGTCTTCGGATCATGACATTTGGCGTTCTCTTTGATTTCACAGGCAACTCAAATGTCTCAAAAGTCATCAAGGCTGCAGACCTGGTACAGCAGCAATGGTTTTTAGATGCAGTCAATTTCTCAGAACCTGTTGACTTGTTTCTTCTAATTGGTCATAACCCCATCCATGGTTCTGGGTCTACTTTTGGTCTCATTCATGATACCATCAGAAATTTGCGTCCGAATACACCCATTCAAGCATTCGGTGGGCACACACACATCAGAGATTTCACAGTCTATGATGACAAGAGCACTGGTCTAGAGTCTGGTATGTCCTGGATCCTATCCAATTTGTCGCCATTCTAACTCCTTGCAGGGCGGTATTGTGAGACTCTTGGGTGGCTATCGATGTCTGGGATCAACTCTTCAACTTTCAACGGCAATTGTAAACCTCGTGGTGTCGCCAATCCAACACGGAAGGCTACCAACACATCCACATCCGGCCTTGTTTACTCCCGGAGATATCTGGACTGGAACCGATTGACATTCGAGTACCATGCCACCAACTCCCAGGATAGCACTTTCGATTACCACAGCGGTTTGAGAGTTTCAGGCGATATTACGGATGTTCGGAAGAAGCAGAACCTCACGTCCCTCTACGGTTGTGCACCTGCAACCTGGTGCCAATCCTGCCAACCCTTTGAATCTGCTGGAAACATCTTCAGCCTCGTAGAAACTGCTCTCGGAGCTACTGTGATCAATGCTTCTCGATCTTCCATTCCTCGATACATCATCCTGAACACTGGATCGATCCGATTCGATCTCGTCAAAGGGCCTTTCACATATGATGATAGTTTTATCGTTAGTCCTTTCACCGATGCCTTTCAGTATATTGCCAACGTCCCTTACCACATGGCGCACAAAGTCCTCGCTAGTCTCAACGATGCCACCTTGCCAGACAAGCGTAACTCAGCTGGCTCAACCTGGGGCTCTATGCCCCTCATAGTCGAGAGAGACTCCTGCCTCGACCCCACTGTTGGTCTTATATCCGGAACTACGGGCGAGCTCAAGACACGCGGTATCTCTCGACGCCAAACAGTCGGCCCAGGATATACCACCACCGACGCATTCGGCACAGATGGGGATGACACAGTCCACTCCAAGATCGCCTCGTATTCACAACCTAACTATGTACAAGGCAACGCTTCCTTCCCTGTCGATGGCACTACGCCAGCTACTGTTGATGTGATATTCCTTGATTACTTTGCCAACAACGTTGTTACTGTCCTGAACGCCATGGGTGCAAATTATACCTCGGCCGATCGAAGCTACTACCTGGACCAAAGCTTTACTACGCAGAGCTACCTGCCTGAGTATGCCAAGTTGAATTGGCAGGCCAATGTGCCAAATTGTCCAGTGGGACAAGGTGTGGGATTCAGCAGTAAGGCTTGAGATGTAAAGATGGAATTTAAATATAAGATTACCATCCGCTGCTACTCTATAAAAACAATGTAATATACCCGCAGCATCAATCGCACTGCTCTCGTGATTCTAGCTATTTGCTAAAATCTCAGCTCATTTCGAAAATTTGAAATGCAACATAACCCTACTCCCAAAAGGTCAAAGTTATTCTCATCCATCAATGTTAGTCAAAAGGGCTCGAAGGAACGCGTCCTGTGAGGACGGACATGCGAGCGGATGATGATTCCGCAAGAACGTATGGATGCTTTTAAGATGAGTAAGCCCTGCTCTCTCGATAAAAGCGCCAGTCATGCCAAGTTCTTTCGCTGGAAAGTCCTGTCTCCTTACCCCACACTTTCCCCATGGGTGTTTCAAGTCCGAGCTCTCGGCCGTTCTATCGGTTATGTCTGGCAACACCCTCCCTTTTCTTTCCTCTATTTTGTTCTTTATATATCGCTAAGAGAAGTGCGGTCCGAATGAGGTCCCAAATATGCTTATTTGACTGTGAGTTTTTTCCCGAGGCAGCTGCCCCTCCCCGCACCTGAGCGCTGTGTAGTTTAAAAGTCACGGCCAGAATTGGGTAAATATAAATGCCGAGCTATGGTGTATATTGCTGCAAGATATTTACGAGGATTATTACTAGGATTACATTACATCCAACCCTTTGGACTTCCGTACGCCTCTTCACGCACCTAATCCAGTGGCATATACTTCCGGTACGCGACTTCCTACTGAGAGCTTGTTCCTCCGGAATGGCTCTTCTCTCTTGGAAAGTCGCTTGAAAAGGCGAGATTAGAGTGTGGCCAACATAGTTTCTTTGAAATATATCAAGTTCTCGGACAATGCCCTCTATGTTTAGTCAAGCAATGCAGTTTTCACTTGGTCTCCCCGTATTCGGTCACTTGTATACAGTGAGCGTCTGGAAAACAGCAATATAAAGTTAACTCAGTTCTCCCAGATTATCTCTTCAATCTCTTCAGATGATCTAATACTGTCATCTCTTCATATCGCTATGGTCTTGTTTTCTTTCATCAGGCTGATTAAGCAGCTTTCGGTAGCTGTCCTAGCATTCGCCATCTTCATCTATTCATCACCAGTGGAAAAACGAGCGACGCAGGTTTCATCGATAAACTACAACTTCTCTGAGAACGTCCTGTCTGGTTCAATCAATGTAAGTCATTCCAATATTACCATAACCACTTCCTAATCTTGTCGTCTATAGATACAGAATATTGCCTTCTCAAAGGTAGTCACTCTCGTGTATGCCATGGGCAATACTTGGAGCGCCTCACAGAGTATATCTGCAAGCTACTCTGCTCCTGGGTCAAGTGGTTATGAAACATGGGTTTCTCGGGGACTGCAGCCGGCGCAACCCACTTCTATGTAAGATATGATATTAGCGGAAATTCGTAAGTTCTGGAGATCCTCTGTACACGCTCTCCAACCTGACTGAATTTGAGATACTATGATCCTGGGAATTCCGTGAACTACCAGATAAGTTCTACTTCATTCTCTACCACGAGCACTTCCAAGACTTCAACAAGCTCGTCAACTTTTACAACTCCGATTATCTCACCTTCATCTACAGTTACCGTCGTTGGAACCGGAGCTGTTTCGCCCAGAATACCACCACCAATCATTCCCACGTCAATCCCCAGCGAAAGCCCCGCTACTGCACCAAGCGGGTGTGGGAACTGGAATGGAAGAGATACCTGCCCCTCAGACAGTGTATCCTCGTTCACATCTTCAGCCGAACAACGTTCGGCAGACTCCACCACAAGGAGGTCCAGTTTACGATCCTAACTTTGGAGCATACCGTGACCTTGTCGGGTATGCCGACATCCAGTACAGTGCCGCTCGGACAGCTGCAGCAGTCGTAATTAACGCTGCTTCGAGAACTGGAGAGACTCTGGCGTACTCTTTCAATGGAGAAACCGCGTCTTCTAGCAACGTCTACCAAGTCACTGCGAGCTTTGCAACTTCTCTTTCGGTGGCAATTTCTACATCCAGTGGCAAGGCTTTGACTTTAGACCCGATCAACTTCATCTGGCAAAGCGCACCTCTCACTACTGCACAAAGCTCCTTCCAAAGTGGTCAAAAGGGAGGAATGGCTGAGCTATTTGGCTGGCTGTGGGTGGATGTCGGCAAAGAATGTGCCTTTTTGGGCAAAGCTGGTTATATGGAAGTGAAGATCTGGCCTCCGAATGAGCATGTATGGGGTTCAAACTATGTACGCGCATACTCAGGTCTTAAAAGCCTACATCCCGGCTAATATTATGAAACAGTACGAGACTGACAAGCAATTTCGCCCGTGGTATTTCGTCTATCAGCCTGTTAGCTACCGACTACGTTCTCGAACTGGTACCCGAGACGAGCTTCGAGCAATGAAGCCTGCCGGACAGCAGGCGTTCGAGTCTATGCAGATACTGTGGTAAATCACATGAGGGCAAGGAACGGATATCCAGAATGATCAGAACACAGATTGTTCTACATATACCGGTCATGATGCCACAGCAGGATCTCCATACTCCACATCTGGTAACACATATCTCATCAACCCGCAAACAAACACGAGGCCGACACTCGAATTTCCAGCGGTTCCTTACGGTCCAACAGACTTCCATTGTGAACGCTCAATCAGTTCTTGGACCGATATGAATCAAGTCACGAAATGATGGCTCGTAGGACTCACAGATCTCAATACCTAGAAATCATACACACAAGATCGCATTGCAAGCTACGTCGTAGATCTGCTCTCTATCGGCTTCAGTGGCCTTCGCTTTGACGCCGCCAAGCATATCGGTCCGTCCTCCATCGCAGCCATCTTCGCAATTGTGAAGAGGAAGATGGGAGGCAGTATGCCAGGAGATTACATCTCCTGGCTAGAAGTCATTCTGGGCGGCGAGTCATCAGTGCTTGCTTGTGATGGTGGTATTGATAGCTGGTACACAACTTTCAACACCATACTGACTAATAATGGCTTCACAGCGGATGAGATAGGTCAGATCAAGATTTGGAGTGCTGATTATCCGAAGGAAATGCCGATTTGTGGGAATTGGGTGATTCCTGCTAGTAGATTTGCAATTCAGAATGATGACCATGATCAGCAAAGCCCTGTGCGTGCCCCCTTCCTCTTGATTGTGGATGATATACTGATACGTGATTTAGGGCTCTTCGTCACGAGACATGCAAGACAAAGGCTCTGTTCTGATCAAAGACAAAGACCCTGCTAAGCACTGAGCGTTTGAAGTCCAACTCTTTTCCCGTACGGACGCAGACTGGTGGATCAAACTCGTCCTTTCGTCCTATGAGTTCATGACTGCTGGTGGCTCCGGATCCTGATGGCTTGAGCGACTGCTCGTTGTATACAGGTAGTCAGGGAGCGAGTGGGTGTTTGGGTGTGCCGAAAGATACTGCCTATGTGGAGAACAGCTGTGGGTACACGATGGCGGAAGGGAAGTACAACAAGAGTTCAAAGAGATCTGAGTATTATCAATGCGATGAGGGCTTGGGTGGGACTGGCTAGTACCACTGTAGACGCTTTGGGGATCCCGGGGTGGGTGCTCTCGGCTGGTACTGGAAATTTTTACTTTTGAGCAGGACTTCTGATTATGCGGTATCGCTAGTACGTACACCTTTATATTTACTATTACTCAACTCAGTCACTAAGCGAAATAGAAAGGGGTGAAATTGAGAGGAAAATTAGGGGTATTCATAACATCTTTATAGTTATTAAAATAAGATTTCAAATTTCTATACTCTACCAACCTGGTTAAGGTATTGGTACTAGCACACTCGTTGAACAAGACGATCAGATTTCTCTTGTAGACGCCATCTCATCTTAGGGGTGTAAATAAAGCTAAGCCCAATAGGATCATCGCCTATTTCCCCGCCGGCCGAATGTTCTCCTATCAGCATTACACACCATTTTATCGTAGCCTCCTCGGCATTCATCCATGATAGCTTCCAGGCCCAGCCAGCCCAGGTTCCCCCCCATTCTCGAGCTAAACATTGCCCGCCATGTCTCCCCTCAGATCACCATCTCGCCCTCAAATGCTAAGTTGCGCCATTACTGACCATGGATGACAATCCGCGACCCTCGAAACGAGCAAGGAAGTCTTGTGAACGTTGCAGAGCACGGAAGCAGAAATGCCACGGCTTTCCTGTCTGCGAAAACTGCGCGCATGCGAAGGAGGAGTGTATACAGCCTCCCTCTGCCATTGAGGAATACAACAGGTAAGTCACCGCGCGTTCAGAGTGGGATAAAAGCTGAATGTTTGAAGTGGTCCGAACCAGGCTCTTCTAGAGCGTATTGCCTGTCTCGAAGCTCAACTGGCAGCATATGCAGAGGCGGCTCCGCCTAAAATCGATACACCCCCATTCAACACCCCGCAGGCGGCGTCGCCAAGTTCATCAGAGAATGAGCGAAGAAAGAACAATATTGCCGATATCGTGGGGTTTCTGAGTCTCGGAGGGGATGGAGCATACGTCGGATCCTCATCGGGATTCGCACTCGCAACAAATCTGGGTCAGATGGTACAAGCAACAGTATGGAACAAAGCACTTGCATCTACCGTTAGCCAGAGTCAGCCCAAGGCAATGACGATTGCGGATCTGAGAAGGAACAGCGCTAAACCGCCGAACGATGATATGGGAGATCGGATTCTGGAAGCATATTTCACTAGGGTCCATCTGCGATATCCCTTTTTGGATCCGTCAGATATTCGGCAACGACATGCGAATCGATTTTCGCAGAGCAACTTGACTCCACAGGATCAATATGGCACTTTCAAGATATATATGATATATGCAATTGGGGCTACGATGTTGAGATTGACGGAGCAATATGACTACACGCCCCCAGAGAATTTCTTCATGACAGCCCTACAATACATATCAGCTGCAAGAGAATCTCACTCGGTCCATAATATCGAGGCAATGACCCTTCTCGTCCTATATAACCTCCGATCTCCCTCCAACTCTGGTATCTGGTACATGATTGGGCTGGCTATTAGAACGTGCATTGATTTGGGCCTCCACCGGGAAGCATATTACCATAATGTTGCACCATACGAAGGGCAATTGAGACGAAGGTTGTTCTGGACGGTGTATTTTCTGGAACGAGTCATAGCAGTTTCTCTCGGGCGACCTTATAGCATAGCGGATCGAGACATTGATGCCCAAATGCCCCTGGAAATCGACGATACAGTTAGAGATGACAGTATTATTGCACAAAAGTTAGCTGTACCTGCCTCTCCAACCTTTCAACCATCTCGCACATCGTCGAACATCACCCTAGGAATCCAGTGCTTCCGCCTAAAGCGCCTAGAATCCCACATTCAAGAAACAATCTACAGAGTTGACCGGCCCATCGCTAGCCTCGTCTCCGAAATCGACCCCATCCTCAAAATGCTCGAAGACTGGCACCAAGCTCTCCCACCCTCTACCCCCTACGAGCAGGACTATCTCGGAATGCACTACCAAAAGGCCGTGCGCCTCCTCCTCCAACCCTTCCTTAGCATCCTGCCCCCAGCCGACGCCCGCATAGCCCGCTGCCTCCACGCCTCGGGCCAACTCTGCCAGATCTTCAAACGCCTGCACCAGCGGGACTCCTACGGCCACTCCTTCATCGGCCTACACTCCGTTTTCATAGCAGGCGTAACAATGTGCTACTGCCTGTTCATTACGCCCTCCCTCTGGACATTCAGCGTCTCCAACGACCTGCGAGCCTGCTCGTCCGCGCTGTTCGTCATGGCAGAACGCACGCCGGTCGTGAAAAAAATATCGCGATGCGCTGGAGAATGTCATTGGCGCTACAATGGAATTCCTTGCCCAGATCCCACCACCGAATCCGAATCCGAATCCGAATCAGGATCCCACCACATCCTCCCCTGCTCAAACACACGATTCGCTTGTGCGGGAACCGCAGCTAAGCAATATCAATGCATCTCCACCTGCTTTCTCAGGAGCCGCGCAAGAAAGCTATGTCCGTGCTTCGCCCAAGATGGGAGAATACACGGCCTCGTTGAAAGAGAGTGAGGGGCCGGATTTTGCCCATATGCACGAGGCGCAGACGAGTCCTGTTTCGAATGGGCGGTGGGAGGGACGGCATGGCGAGTTGGGACAGATGGATGCGGAGTGGTTGTTGGGTTTGTGTGAGGGGGATGGGGATGGGTTTAATTTGCAGATGCTCAATGAGATGATGAGGTTTGAACCGAGTTTGGGGGCTTGAGAATTTGGACACGGATCGAATCGGATCGGGTTGTGAGATGCAAAAGTTTGTAAGGGTTAAGCTGTAGTATTTGCGGTGTATATGCTTGAATTCTTAATGCATTTACAGCTCTGGCGGTCCACTTTATGGAAATTCGCATACACCCCCAGGTGAACAGCGGTATCGAAACTTTGACGAGGGCTTTCAGATAGGTATTTAGCACCCTGGGGAAAGATTGAAAGATTGAAAGATAGATCGTAAGAATACCAGTGCTAATAGACAGTTCTCAAGACACTGTGGGAAATGTTATAAATGAATGGCATTATGTTTAATGACGAAGCTATCGAAGCCCATTCGACCATCCAGTCTTGGTGATCTAGTCATCGCGACCAACCAAATCCAAGCTAAAAATAGCTGCTCTCAGAATCCAATACCCCCACGCCTAAATAGCTCAACCCAAACACCAAACCCAACCCACACCTTAAGCCTCAATCCCCGCCTCATCCCCACTATCCCCACCCCTAACCCTCGCCTCTTCCAACAAGCCCCCTGCCCTCATCTTCTTCCCCCCGGTCTTCGGATGAAGCCTATTCATATTCAGCTCCTGGAAACTCATCGCAATGCCACTCAGCGTATTCATCAACGCCATATTATCCCTCTCGACCTTCTTCAACCGTGCATCCATTTCCTTCTCCTTGAGGCTAACATTGCGCCGCGCTCTGCGTTCCTGTCGGTGACTGTCGAGGAAGCTGCTGTTTAGGCTGAGGTCCGAGGCTTGGTGATGCACTTGCTTGCGGCGTGTGGGAATGGTCTCGCTATCGGAGCCGAAGAAGGTGGGTGTGACGGAGCGGGAATGGGGTGGTGTCCGGGGCGTTTTTTGCTGCTGTAGAGTTTGTGTGGTGGGATGTTGAGTGATTTCGAGGCACTGAGGGAATTGCGTGCTGATCTTCGAGCTGAGGTGGGAAGATCGGGGCTCACGGGCTCTGTACTAGCAATGAACATGACCGGCGAAAGGGTCATCGGGATCTTTTTTCGATGTGATGAGCTTAATCTTCTAGGGTTTCGAGCTGGTGGCGCTGTGAGGTGGGAAGAGTTTTGCGAGGGTACTCGGTTACATTTCGCTCCATCCTCTGCTGGCAGTCGGGCGGAATTGCTCGTGTCTCGAAGTATCGCCATGTCTCTCAGCTTTCGTGCCTTGACTCGATCTTGCCGGCTTTGACTGGCATGGACGCACTCTTCAGGGTTGACTGATATGATTGGTTTCTTGGCTGGAGAAGGTGGTGCTACAGTTTTGATTTGTACTGGGTGCGAAGTTGACTGCCGAGATAGTGAATTGACCTGAGTTTTTGGAATATCTGGCAGCTTTTTATTTGGAGGGGGACTCGGTGGCTTTGGCAGCGGCGTGACATTTTGCAAATGTGACTCCATTGTAGGACTGACACCGCTTTGAGATGTTTCGGCAGCACAAAATGCTGTTATGGGAGATTGTGTTGCTGTTGTGCCAGATAGCATGCTTCCATCTATGGAAAGGATCGAAGAGCGTTGTGTATCTTCTCTCGGGCTATCATTTTCAGGTCTTCCAATGTGCAAGAGCTCCACCTGTACCGCCGTGGCGATCTTATTCAAGCTCGAGTTACGCGGCGGCAAATTCAATTTCCGACTTACTGGTACGGCGGTCGCACTTGGTGCTGTAGAGGCACTTCGTGAAGGGCTCATAGGCGATGACATTGAGGCAGTACTGTCCACAGTTCTAGCGGAATACGTTGTATTGGTCCGCCGACTTCTTGTCGAACAATATTGTCAATAGGTAGGACCGCCACGTAACTTCGCTGTGATCGGGAAGGTGCGATGCTCGTGTATGTCGTCGCATCGCGCTTTTGTTGCCGGCTTAGTTGCGTATAGTAGTTTTCCAGAGTTCGTGTAGCTTCAGCACCTAGGATTTCGGCGGTTGGTGTCATATCAGATTCTGCTCGAGATATTCTATTTCCAAGTTTGGCATCTCTACTCTCCGACGGTGAAGATCTCGTGGATGACTCTCGAGCTTCTACCACGGGTTTGAGGACAGTGACTGGCCCTCTTTCGGAGGGAAGCCTAGGCTGCGATTGAGGACGTGTAGGAACCGACTCTTCGGGCCGTTTCTCATCTTGCATCCCTTCAAGAGGAATTGAGATTGCGATATAGCGCGAACCCGAAGTTGTTGTTGCTGCTATAGCACTGTCGGGAAGTTTCAGGTACTGGGGTCTTTTTATTGGTTTACTCTTCCTCCGTCTAAACATCTTGGATGCTGTCGTTTTCAGACTCTGGTCATCATCTGAGGGATGGGAAACCCAATTGCCTGGTGGGGGCTGTTTCGTCATCAGAAACTCGGAAAGAGCTTGTGTACTTTCCCGCCTGTTCTCTAACATGGCGTTTGCTTCTGCAATCCTCGATGAACTGAATCCCCTGTCCGACAACCTTGAATCTGAATTCCACCGGTTCAACTCCCCGGGGCTGCTCTGCGCTCGAGTATTTTTATTTTCTATCATTTTCGTAGACCATATATTGGGTGGAGTTTCGTGCTCGCGGCAGGAGACTATGGACGTCTTTTGATTGACATGGATTGAGCTATTCGAGTAGCTTCTCAGGTCAGTTGATTGTGGAGGTTGTAATGAGATGGAAGAGTGTATTGTGTCTAGCAAAAGAAGATTGTCAGTTCAATTCGAGTCGTATACTTTCCGCACATAGAAGAGTCAATGGAACAGGAAAAATACCAAAATGTTTGCATCCTTGCCGTGGAGATTTGGTAAGTTCCAGCACAACCAGCAGATCGTATTTGTTTTACTTTCACTTTTCTTCTATTCGCGTATTTGCGTAGAATGGATTCTGCCGTTTCGTATTGTCGTCAAGAGAAGAATCGGGTTCCTACGCTGGGTGGAATACGTCGTCGTCGTCGAGGGGGGCAAACATAAGCGGTGTTGGCACCTGTTGAATGTCTCAGACACTGTTGGAGATTCTAGCAAGAGCTCTTCTAGGAGCAGCACGTACAGTACAGTACAATATCAAAACGACTATCAAGGGTCATATGCGATTGGGAGGCTTCGTGACGTTCAACGTCTTGCGTAGTTCGGTACAGAGATCTTGGGATCAACACAACAAATGGAAGGCGTATTGGATATGGGTATCATGGACTTCAGCAGAGACCTTAGCTCACAATGCTGGATTAAGAAAAAAGCAGTCGGCGGTGAGACGAAATGATTCGAAAACAGATTGCTGAAGGGAAGGACGAGGGCGCAGACGCAGACGCAGACGCAAAGGCGCAGAAGACACGAGATAGATAGAGACGGACAGAGGATCGAGGAGGGGATGAAGGGATGAAAAGACTCAAAAGGGAGTAGCCGTTGCCGTTTGTTTGCCCTGACCTAAGGTCCGCCGCCGACGCCGCCCGGTGGCATCGCATTCCCCCATCCTCCACCCTTAGCTGCTAGCCGGGCGGCTTTTAGTGAGTACTAGCAAGTGCCCTATGACCCAAGAGCTGTGCTGAGCCCGAGTGATCTCCCAATACCAATACCGCGGATGGAAGGTGGACGTTGGCCCACAGGAGCATCAGACGGTGCCTCGTTGCGAACTGTGCACGCAGGAGAATATCTGATAAGTCAATTCTTTCCGTCGCCTGCACCATCCCATCCCATCATGGAAAACGAGCAAAACTCGTGCTCCTTTTCCATAATGATTCATGTGCAACTGTAACAGGAAGTAGAAAAGTTGCTGGCAACGAACCTTACCATCTGTACGTTACCTTTCTCCCATCGTTTCGGTACGGTACTTGTATCACAGCACAGCACCGCATCAGCATCAGCACCCCATCCCATCCATCCTTGCGAGATTAAAGCTGCAGGCACAGGCACAGGCACATGCACATGCAAGCATCCCCTATCAGATTTTCGGCAAGGTTCCAGGGTAGAGTAGATCTTTTCGGTTTTGGGGTAAAAACCAGACTGAAAGAGAAAAGGGGCAATCGAATGTAGCTTGCTATCGTCCTTTCAAGAGTGGTGGCGGTAGAATTATTCATGGTTATTTGAGTTAGGGAATCTTGATGGTGATGCAAGTGGGTAGCTTCTACGAAAGGCAGAGCGTCGGAGGTGGTAGTCAGACAAGAGTGACAACTCGAAAGCAAAACTCTGGTAGACCTCAGAACAAGAGAAATCATGGTGATGGGATACGGACAGCTTGGGAGGCCCTGTTACCGATAGTCAATAGAGAGATCCTGAGTAACTCTTACTTCTTACAATACAGCGTCACGTTCTTGGTTTGTTGGCGCATATGGACCCAAATCCCAAATTCGGGCAAGATATAGCGATCCTCATTGAGAGGAATCACAGTCCGTAAAGATGGCAGCTCCTCCAGATATGAATTCCATTCTACGGTGCTGCCACCATAACCGCATATCACGATCCTCCATGATTCTGAGTCTCAATATCTAAAGGTAGATCTAATGCTAAACAAATGCCCTCGCCAATCTTAAGAGATGCTACGCCTGCAATGCCCGATTACTATAATGTCCCAAACTCCGTTGAAAAGGAAGATAAAATCATGGTCTCTTTGGGGGTTTTCGTTTGATAAATGGATCAGCCGGTGCCTTCTTCTTCCGAGGAGGAGCCACGAGTCCAAGCGGCGGTTGCGGAGGTCTTGCTCCCATAGATGATGGCTTCTTTTGTTGTTGGGCCCGATAGGCGGCATCGAGAGCGGACCCCGAATCTGTCAATGTGGAATGTGGCTGTTCTTGAAGTTAGCATGCACTCAATCATCAGTACTGAAACAAACGTACCTTCTTCGCCGGGGCATCTTCTTCTTTGACTGCTTCCCGAGGCCTCTTTCCAAGGTTGCTGCTGACTTCACTGGA
This sequence comes from Lachnellula subtilissima, assembly GCA_007821545.1. Lineage (NCBI taxonomy): Eukaryota > Fungi > Ascomycota > Leotiomycetes > Helotiales > Lachnaceae > Lachnellula > Lachnellula subtilissima. The sequence goes on along the minus strand of QGMJ01000076.1, from coordinate 21,800 downwards.
GGCTCTGCTGCTTAGAGCCTCAGTTCTCTCCTGCTTGATATGTCGTGAACGAATATCATTTGAATCCGGACCAGCTGGCATCATGCTATCGCGGCCTGAGGATGATTCTCGGGATATTGTCGCACTAGGAGCATCAATCATCTCAACATCATCGTCCTCCACCTCCAACCTGGCCTGCTGTTGCTTGGTATGAGACATAGCTGTCGAGCTTGATGCCATTGATCGGCCACCGTGATTGTTGACCGGATGACCCGGTTCTCGGTCCAGGGGGCTTACACGAGAGGTTGGCCTCGAGAGCAAAGCCATCACATCACCTTCAGTGTATCTATCACGAGCTTTTGAGTCCTCGATGAGTCTATTCCAAAATTCGCCCTGCTTCAAGGCCCGAGAGTCTCCAAGAACCCACAGAGATGACTTGGCTCGCGTAAGACCGACATTCATACGTCTGATATCTTTAAGGAAACCGATACCTTTGGTGATTGAGGCTCTCACACAAGAGAAGATGATAATCTCTCGCTCACGGCCTTGGAATGCGTCGGTTGTGTTGAATTCGATCTCATCGAAGATCCCTTCCCCGAATTTTGACGCAAAGCGTGCTTTGAGTTCATTCAATTGCGCCTTGTAGGTTGCGATGATACCAATTTTGCCACTGAAATCATATGTCCTGTAATCGGCTTTGAGTCTTTGGTAGAGTCCAATGGCAGCATTGAGTTCGGGTATATTGATAAATGAATGCCCAGATCCTGGGGTTTGAACTCCTTTGACATCGAAGAATCGATACGGCCCAAGAATAGTGCTTGCGTGCCACGGCTGCTTTCTCAAAATCGCCATGTTTTCGCCATCAACCAGCCTACCATTGTAAAATTGCTGACTAGGAAACTTGCTGATTTCAGGATGCATACGGTATTGGGTGTCCAAGAGATGAACATCTTTGGGATGATTTTTTTGCATTCGAACGAACAAACTTTGTTCATACCCAAAGCTCTGCGCGGATCTCGAAAGAACAGTTGGGGGTAATTGTTCCGGATCTCCGACGAGAATACACCTCGAGCAACCGTACTTGAGTGGAATCAATGCGCTGAGCTCGATACATTGAGCGGCTTCATCAATAATGACGGTCTCGAATTCTACATTTAAATTTCTGAACATGTCGTGACCACTTCCACTGAGTGTAGCGCACAAGACATGAGCACCATCGATGATCTCTTGTTGGAACTTGCGGCGGTTGATCTCGTTCTGTCGCGTCATCGTATTTCCACTCTCCTTGTCCGCATCGATTCTGCTCCCAATATGGGCCTGGTTGCGCTTCAAACCATCGAATTCACGCTGGAGTTGGAGCTCCGCTGATTTGTCGGCATTTTTTCGGGCTTCATCCATTTGAGGTCTTAAAGCATTGAGTTTCTCCTTGATTTGAGCAGCGTCTTGATGAAGCTTATCCCGATCTTGCATAAGTTTACCTTTCTCTCCATTGGTACCTTCGAGCTTCTGAGTGACCAACTCGTCCAGCATCACATCCTTGACACTCGAACTAATGGCATCACTCCTACCAATTCGGATAACGTTGATCTTTTGTCGAGGCGCATCCAGAGGCTGGATGCCTTCCTTCAATCTTATCACCAATTCATCAACAGCGGCATTGCTAGGTGCACAGATAAGTAGCTTTTTCGTTGGATTGGTTGAGACAGGTGCTTTGCCAGGTACTGGGGCTTGGGTCTTGGCTAGGTCAAGTCGCTGCTGTTTTAAGATTGGAGTGAGAAGAGAGCCAACCATTGCAACAATGGTCTTAGTTTTTCCGGAACCCGGCGGACTACGAGATGTTAGCTGTCCAGAACTCCATTTTAAGAAAACATACATACCCTTGGATCAACGTAAACCCATCGTTGTCGGTGGCTGAAAGAATCGCTTGTGCTTGTCCTTTATTCAGATTGTACTTGGCCGATGTTGAAGAGATTCTTTCGGGCGAGTAGGCTTGCAATGGCGAGGGCTTTGCTTCTAAGACCTCAAGGCAAAGGTCGTAGTACTCTAAACTGCTAAGGGCAGCAAATTCACGCTGAGTCGTGGTCATGTCTGCAATCTTAACAGCATAGATCTTGCCTTGGGGAGACAACAATTGCAAAAAGCCGGGCTCGATGTTTCTGCTGACGCGGAACGTGATCTCAATTACATCCTTCTTACGAGTCGTGCGATTCACGCGAGCCAGGCAGTGAGGGGCCTTTTCGTCGGTCATCCCATTGCGACTTTGCGACAATAGAACAATGTCTCTCTCAGCAAACTTCAAGTCCCTGTTAGTCGTCATGGGCATCTTGACACTCACTTCCATGAACTTGTCCACTGATAAACGGTTCAGGACGGTAATCTCGATGGATTTGAAGTTGGCTTCCTCCTTCGCAGTCACGAATGATCGCCAGACCTCAGATATCAGTAATGGCGCAAATGTATTTTTGTAAAGATTCAGGTCCAGGTAACGGTTATCGATTCGTCGGCATTCATTTGAACTGGGTGGATCATCGCCCCGGTGAAAGATTTCCCAGTTCAATATTTCGATGTAGAGCCCATCCATGTTAGGTTCTACACGAGCCCGAAGGTCCTTTGCAGATCGCTGCACCTTGGTCTTCCGAACTGGGCCTTTATGCTGTTGCAGAGCACGTCTCCTGCTCTCTTCGTATTCCTGAACAATCTTCGAAGTTCCCTTTCCGGCTTTGATCAAAGCGCCAATTTCATCCTCGTCGTCGTCATCCGAGTCTTCATCAGAAGACCCAACCATAATCTCACTGCGGCTTGGAGCATGGTCCTTGCCCAACGCCCCTACAATATCTTTGATGCCGGAGCCTTCTCCTCGAACGCCGGCTGGCTCACGCAGAGCTTTAGCCTTAGCAGCGGCGTTGGCGTTTTGACGTTTCCTTTCATCATCAGCTTTACGGCGAGCCTCCCTGAAAGCGCTATTAGACTGGTCCTTTTTCGCTGCCTCTTTCGTTGACTGGGCTTGCATTTGCTTCAAGATGGCGCGACTTTTGTCCGAATGGGACGCCAGGGTTAAGGTTTCGCTTCTTTGGGGCAGCTTCGGCTCGAACTTTCTACCATCTGCTGATTGAGACCAGTTGTCGATTGTCCCTTGCCTCTTGACTGTTTGTATGGGCTTCTCAACGACCTCAACACCTTGATGCTCATACAGTGTCCTTTGCAACTCCGCCTTTTGCTGACTTGTCAAGTTTGTTCTCCTATAACCTTTCTCAGTATCGCGCTTGCAAGCAGAATTGATGAAATCCGAAGCGTAATCGTCGATCTCGAGGTCATATTCTCCAAGGGATCGCAGAAGTTTGGCTAATAGACTAGTAATGACACTTATCAAGTATCCATCTCGAAGCCTAAGCAAGCCCGTCAATCCATTGACATTTTGGCAGACTATCTCTAAAACCTTACGGATCTGGGATGTCGCTGATTTTGATTTGGCAGATCTCTCTTCGCCATCTGGCGACGCTTCCCTCAGCGCTGACGCGAAAATGCTATACTGGTCGAACAGGGCCTCAGCGTATTCCATGCCGTCTCGACAGAATTCTTGCAAGTACTGGGTATCTTGGTTCACTCGTGGAGACCACGCTTCAGTTGTAGAGAAAATCATGTCTAAAGCCCGCCACTGTTGCGTCCACCAAGTCATGATGGCGTTGTGCTCCACAGTCGAGAAAGAACGAGTACGCAAGACCCCAGTATTTCCGCTGAGAGCCTTCAGGACATCCCTACCAGTTTTAATAAGGTAAGGCGTGGGCGAGAATGTCTTCGCTCGAGTGACCTTGGTGGCAGCGTACGTCAAGGAGTTCAGCATCGGAACGAAGGCTTTCTCCAAAATATCCGAGATTGCCTCCTGCTTATTAAGATGGCATGATACAGATTTGATCACCTCCACGGTGGCTTCGTATACACCCTGGTCTGCTGATAAAAGGGCACCGAATAGAGGACGAGCTGTTGCTGAATTTTTGTAAAGTTGGCTTGCATCGGACGCCTTGAAGTCACTAAGGCGTTGAAACACTCTTGAGATGTTGTCCATCAGCTGGTGAAAGTCTTTGTTGTATTGTGTGTGATCCTTGGGCATGTTTGGCTTCTTCTTGTTCTCTGGCAGTAGCTCATCCAGGCCGGTAAGCAATGAGGTTGGAATGAGAATACTCTTCGCTAGGTCGAGATTACCAGGTCGAAAGCTATCGAGAACGGCTTGCCAGATAGGTTGCGAATGGCTCCTAACGCCGCGTTGAATTGTTGTTCCACTCTGAAGAGCAAAGAACTCTGCAGCCATAGCTTTGCAGTCGAGCGTCAAAGCATCGCGGACTACCTGTAACCCTAATTCTTTTAATTCAAGTTGGCTATTATCTTCCATATCAGCGCATGTAATAATGACGCTTTTGTACTCGTCAACAAGCCCCAAAATGTCGTTGATAACGAGTAACGAAGTTGACGGGTTGATCTTGTAATCAGAACTGTTGAATGTATTAAGAGTAGCTCTCAACGCCTCCAGACCAGCACGACAGCATGTTACTTTCGCTTCCTGGGAGTAGCGCTGGGTATTGTTACTAGTGATTCGTCCTAGAAGAGTTTGGAGCAAAGTTCGGCACGCATCAAACTGATGAATGGGGGTAAGAGATTTCATGAAATCAGGAATCCAAGAAATAGCAGGGCATTGTTCATAATTCTCAAGACTTTGGTTATCCGCAAGAATCTTCTCAAATCCAGGACTCTGGAAAATCCGGTCTGCAACCACGGTTGGAGAAGCATCAGACATTGCAGACCAAAAATCCTTGGGGGCCTTTTGCAAAAGTTGGCAATATGCCTCCATAACCTGTTCTGCAACCTCTGCAGAGTCGGTAGATAAATGTTGGAACCCAAGATGGTATATATCCGGTTGGACTTCCATGCCTCGTAGCGAATGCGTGATCAAGTCTTTGTCCATCTTTTCGAGGATAAGGAGAAACCCCTGCCAAAACCGCTGTCTGTCCCCTTGGGTTGCGATGGGTTCAAATAAAGAGGGGATTGCTTCAGATAGAACATCGTGTACGACCCAGTCAAATGATTCAGACGTGAGGGAGTCCTTCATCTTCTGCCATGCGGTCGTTGCAAATCGGAGTCGGACTGTGTCTTTATGAAAGAGAAATCGAGCCATGGCGGGTAATGTATCACCAAGCCTGAGGACCTTTCGAGTTTGTATTTGGGCAAAGACATAGTTAAAATGGCGTGAAAGTTCCTCTTCGGATTTATGGAAGTCGACACAGCAAAGAGCCTCGTACAGAGCCATTAATGCTGTAGGATCCTTGCTGACAAGGAAGGACTGTGTTCGTTGAGCGGGTTCGACTTCAGCGAGCAGCTTTTCCCTAGGGAAAGACCGGCGTTGATTCGTTTAAAGTCGATAATTCTGATGCGACTCGAAAGCTCCGCAACTTGATCATCGTCGAAATCTCTGTACAAATAAATCAGTCAGACATCTTTTTCGAATAATGCCCGTAGATTCTTACTCTGAAAGCTCTCTCAAATATGCTTTCCGACCCATATGCCAGTTGTATACGCATTTGTCACACGACTTCAACATCTTGTCCAAATTCTCCCGATAATCCTCCTGTTCAGGAGTAACATCCATGCCAAGAACAAGAGAGTACTTGTATGCCACATCGTGTCGCTCTTTCGCCGCTTGGATTGCTTCACGCTTTGTCTCGGGGCTCATATCCTCTTCAGCTTCGTCGGGATGCCCGTAATCAATATCATCGTCATCGCTTCGCTTGGGGCAGAACCAATGTGCCTCCGCAGGAAAGCTTTTCAGCTGGCTGCAGGATTATATGTCAGCTGGGAAGTGCAAAGATGGGAGTAGTCGTACCTACGGAGAGCATGAAGCTCATCCTCAATCTCAGCTACGTCCCTCATGGCGAGGGATTACGTGTCCTATAAGGGCCACATCTGTGAGCGAGATGTGAATAGCGGAGACGGATTGTAGATGTGACTACTATCAATCGGAGTTGTTATGTTGAGAGGTAACGTGGTAGCGGGAGGAAATGAAAGGAAGTGTTTTGAGGAGCACGAGGAGCAATAGGAAGAGAATAAAGTAGTGGGGTTGAAGGGCAACGCAGATTATGCTGTGGCAGGTGAGACCAGCAGTCAGCACTATTAATTCAATGGGCTGTTCATTCACTACCTTCTTGTGGAGATTGATAAATCCTAAGTGGAAGGGATAAAGAAACTCGTCGTTGGTTCTGGCTCAGGTTGACGCGCGAAACTAGTCCAGAAACATACTGCATCATTCAGCCTTGCGATGAGGCTGACAATAACTCCTAAAAAGCCTTTGTCCATACATATATATATACTTCACTTGGTTTAAAACCTTTTAATTCGTGTTGAACCAACAAAGTGTCCGAAAGCAAGGCGACTTTCTCAAAAAAGAATAATCTACCATTTTAGCAGCATCGTCATATTACAGTCACCCATGCTCATTTCTCACCTGACCCGTCATTCAGTTTAGACAAGCCAATCTTTCAGTTCACACAAAATCTTAAAACCCACATTTGTTTTGAAGTTATTTTCCATTATCTGCATTTATACTACTCTATATACAGAAAGGATCACAACGATCCACAGCCACTATCACTCATCGTTACAAAAGGAGAGGTCCAGGATGATCTCCCAAGGAAAAGTACTATAGAAGTTAAACCCCAGGAAAAGCAGACCCAAAAATACCAGGCCGCCTCCCTGCCTTTGTAGAAACTCCCAGCGCCCAATGCAATGAAAACCAGATGCAATGTAAAAACCAGGTCATATAGATCGATGTTGCAGATCGTCATGGTGAGAGATCTCTTCGCTCATTTATCAACAAAAGGAAAAGAATTATATTTTATTGTACAACCACCGACGACTTCTTTTTAACGCGCTTTGAGTAGGATATTCGTAGGTCATCAGAATTCGTTTGAGACATTGTGTCCTCTGCTGGTGCTTTGTGCAAGACCAATATTATGGGATGATTCCAAACGCGTCAACATTGCCGCAGATGTAAAATCATTGTTGGCCTCGAAAGAAGGGCGAATGCGGTCCATTGATTGACGAAGTCGATCGAAGGATGGTCTTGGTCGATCGTCCATTGAGGAACGAACGGCAGCGGGTTCGCCGAGAAGATCGAGTGACTGCCGATGGCGGGTGAATTCGGTTCCGTCGCTGCCGTTTTGGCTTCGGTTATTGTGTGTGGTGGTGGTGGGAGCAACTGAAGGAGGGTAAATGGGCCGTTGGTCTTCATCAAAGCTCGGATAGTAGGTGTGCTTACTCGGCTTAGGCATGTCCGAAGAGGATGTAGAAGAACCATTCGATTGGGTATCATCATTGATCTCAGGCTTGTCGAGATAGTCGTATTTGCCCAATCTGACTTGTTCGCGGACAATGTCAACGTCGTATGGAAAGTAGACTTTCTGAATCACCTTGATGCAGAAACGGGGGAGCAAAGACATTATAATGGAGAGCGCAGTTAACGCCCAGAACGACGCTTGACCAAATGCTTCAGGAGCTGCTTGGTAAAAATATTCAGAGGCGGTGAAGGCTGAATAAACCCCGGTCCAAAACCACACAAGCAAGATACTTATGACGACGAGAAGAACCATGAGCCAATCCCAGCGATAAGTATTGAGCAGGATGTAGACATTGATAGCAATGACTGTGGCTGGAGCAATATAGACACCAAATCGTTCCCGGTCGTCAATGTTTAATCCGTTATCGGTGACAAAGTTTGCACCACGAAACAGGAGCCAGGCCATGAAGAAGCAGATGACCGATTGGTAAAAGCCATCAAGCATGTAAAGCCTGGAATTTAGTTAGCATCTTAAATCCAAGCATTCTGGGGTGATACTTACCAGAACTTCTTTTGGGTCCACTCCAGTCGCTCAATGCCACGTCGATAGAGCTGCGGAACGGCAAGAGATACCTTATCACTAACATCTTGATCCAGAACACCCATAAAAATGATAGGTAGGGATGTGAAGGCCAGGTTGAAAAGGAGAATATAGGTATAGTCGTATAGATATGTCATGTCGAAGCTGCAGAATATCTGATACCAGAAGATGGTGAAGGTCCAGATGATGTTCTTGTAAAAGAAATTTGCAATACATTCGGCAAGTCGGCGGTACGACCATCGTCCGTGAACCAGTACAAGTCTCTGGAGAAATCTGAACTGGCCGATTGCATAGTCAGATGACATGACAGCCTGGCGTCCTTCCTCTCCAGCAATTCCAACCCCTATATCGGCCTCCTGAATCATGGCAACATCATTGGCACCATCACCAATAGACAAAGTCATGACATCAAGACCATTCTTGACCATCTGGACAACGGCAGCCTTTTGAGCTGGACTGACTCGACAACATAACACAGACTTGCATTTCTTACACAGAAGCAAGAACTTTTGACGTAATTTTGGGTCGAGGAGCAGCTTTAACGAGTCGCCATCAATAACAACAGCATGGGTAGGCGCGGGCGGGGTATGGCTTTTCCTAGCAGCTTTAAGCTCTTGGTCAGATCCAGTTATCCCGAAGGCGGTCATGTGCTTATCAAGTTCGATTTCAGCCGTGACCAGTTGTTCGTCCTCAATCTTGAACACGATAAGCTCCATATCATTATTAAGCAGATTGCAAGAAAACCCGATGTTAATGGCTGTTTCAACTTTATCTCCCGTAAGAACCCAGAGTTTGATTCCAGCCTCAGCTAGGAGGGCAATGGTATCTGGAACACCCTCTTGCAAGCGATCTTCGATAGCAGTGCCTCCGAGGAGCGTCAGATCTCGCTCGATGAGATCAGCGGCAGCTTCAAGTTTGTCCTCTCTATCTTGAATAGCTGATGCTGCAAGCTCGTGCTCTCTGTTCCATTCCTGGTATTCGTCTTCGTCAAGCACCTTTTGGGCTATACATAAAGTACGTAGCCCTTCTCTCGCAAACATCTCGAGATGCTCAGCTGTCGTTTGGCGGAGCTCTGGCTGCTCACCCTTCTTGAGACGAGAGTAAATTATACTATCGGCACCTTTACAGAAGAGAACAATCCTGTTATTCGGCATTCTTACAATGGCACTCATCCTTTTCCTGGTGGAGTTGAATTCGAGCGTATTGAGAACCTTATAAGATCTGTCTTCGCCTTGAATATTCAATCGAATGCCATCTTCTGAATTACCGAGAACTGTGTAGCCGCAATCCCTGGCAGTAGCTACAAGTGCAGCTTCGTCGGGAGATTGAGCTTTGAACTCAATCTTAGGCGGGTCTCCTGGCGTTGTCTCCGCTATGACGGTATGGCAAAGTGCAAGAGCTAGCATGAATTGTTCGTTCGCTCGTTGTTGTTCACGGCCCGACTCGCCTTGAAGGTCGGTAACAAAATCGGGGGCAACGAATGTCAGGTCTTCGTCATGCAGATACGGATTGTTATGAACTTTCCGGAGCTCAACTAGCATTTTCGCCCGAGCAATCCCGATCTCTTGACGCGCCTTTACAATCTCCTTTTCCACGTCCATTCCTTGGCGTTTCTGCATGCCGGCTTGAGCTTCGGTGTAGGCTTCGCCATAAGGAACACCATTGATTGTAGCCTTCTTGAATTCCATCACATTCTGGGTTAAGGTACCCGTCTTATCGGAGAAGATATATTCAATTTGACCAAGATCGTCGGAGATATTCCAGGATTTTGGTGTGCAGGGATAGTCGATTTTCTCGTAGTACATTTCGGTGTCGCTATAAATGAAGAAGGCCTGGCAGGTTTTGACAATTTCAAGAGAAATGTACAGGGAGATAGGGACCAAATTTTGAAACAGAATCAAGGCGGCCCAGAAGGTGATGAATCCATCGAGGCCCGGCGAGTCACCAATCGAGCCAAATTCAAAGAAAGCTATAGAGTTGTCTGCTTGCCCAAAGATGACACCTTCGATGATAGCTGAAACAAGGCACATGACCACAAGCAATCCAAAGTTGTAGACAACGTTCCAGTTCAACTCGCGGGCGATACGAGAGCGCTTGCTGGGGGTGATTCCAGCATTCATCATGATCTTGGTATCGAAACCTGTGAAGACTACCACTCCCAGGATCCAGTCCGTGTTCCTTAAATTGCAGCCTCTCAAGATTAGGTTGTTAATTGATATGGGTTCGGCCATCGGCTGTCCCGAAGGCTGATCATTCCAACGAGCAACTGCGCTATACTGGTAGAGGTTTGCCTGCGGTGGCTCGCTCTCTATTGTGAATTCCGTCTTCTCACAATCTCGTGCATGTTTAATCGTACGCCCGGAACGGAGGGCATGCCTAACTTTCAAGTTCGTCTCTCCGTCCAAATTCTTAGTTTCGACGTAACATGCTCCGTCTGGATCAGAAGTCGATAGAATGACAATGTCAGCCGGGATCTGGTCATCGTTGTAGAGTCGAACAAAGTCGCCGACCTGGACATTCTTCCAGTAGTCCTGGTGGAAACGAGCATTTCCACTCGCGGTGAGATTTGGATTTATCAAACTCCCAAAATTCTTGGCTGCAGGGGCTTCCCCATCGTATGAAAAGGCAGTTTTTGGACGGTCAGGAACTTCCAGTCCATCTGGGCGGGGCAGTGGAGAAGGAACTGGGGTCATCTGAATGTCATCTCGCGCAGAGGCATAAGACTCTCTTTGGGAATTTACAGAAAAAGCGGATGCTCTTCTTGCTGCTCTTGTCTCGTAGGATTCTCGGGGTTCGTCCATAGCTCGCTCTGCATGTTCCTGGCCGGGTACCTTTTTGTTGTTCATCTTTCTCCAAGTTGTAGCAATGAAGCGACTCGTAGCCTTCTTAATCCTCCTCCATAATGAAATATCGTCATCGCTAACATTAACATTATTCCAGTCGATAAGTCTATGTACCGGGGAATTGTTGAGCTCGTTATCTAAAACAGTACGACGATAATCTTCAATGGCGTCTTTGATCGCTGTTATAACGACAATAACTATTAGTGGGACCGCGTTCAAGCCTGGATTCGATGCGCCGAAGATACTGAAGAACTGCAGGAGAGTTAATCGTGCGAAACTACTATCCTAAGATGTGACTTACGGCAAGGACAATAAGAAGCAAGAAGTACACGTTGGCAATATTGTGAAACTGATACCAAATGTTCTTCGGTACAAAACTTATCGGGGTGTATTTGGCTGTTCTGATCTTGTTCCTCCGATAGTGTTTGATAGGAAGGCCCTCTTCATCCACGGCTTCCGGCGGTAATGGGAGATTGAAAAAGATCTTTCTCGGGCCCTGTCCATCTCGGTCGTGCTCTCCATCGTCTCCAATATCCTCTCCCGGTTCCTCTTGAATACCACCTAGTTCTGATGGCGCCATTGAATCAGCTCCACCAGAATTCCGGTTCTTTTCATTTTGGGACGGTCGACGAGCAGCTAAACGATCGATAATTGACATGCGCTTTTTGTTTCCCTTTTTCCCTTTTACCCTTTGTGTTGCCCATCGCAATCGCTTCGTTGGCATTGGAGCCTCTTCGGGCTCCGGTTCTTCAAATGGCGAGAGAGTCATGACGATGATTTAGGATTGCTGAGGATGGGCGAAGCCCTCTCACGGGAAACAGGTCGTCCTCCAATTGTCGGTGCCGAATCCAGCCCTCACGTCGGAGAGATTGTCGCAATGAGGGGAATCAGTACGTGGTTCAGGTGTCGTCCAAAATCGCGGCGTGTTGCTAGCAGGTCTGTTGGCCTTTTCGCGGAGTTGACAGAAGTTGGGAGATTGAAGATGCTTGGTTGGCTGGGTACTACCGGATCAAGCGGATACTTGTAGGTCGCGTCGGCAGCGTTGGTTGACCTTTCCTTTCATGAAATTGTCGAGAGCGCAATAAGGAGATGGGGATACAGGGTGCACAGCCGGTGGTCTCATTCATGAGGCTTCCCAAGAAGGAAGGGAGGGAGTGGAGGTTGTCGAGGGGAGAGGAAGGGAAGGTAGGTAGGGTAGGGTAAGAATTGGAAAGTTTGAAATGGCTGCGGGTCTGCTAGATACGGTACGGCGGGTGTCCGGCGCGATTTGCGTTGCGTTGCGCTGCGTTGCTTAATAAGTTGAGGAAAGTGAAATTGAACGCCGTGTCAGCTCGGTCCGCTTATGCAGACCGGATGAAATAAATGACGGTACTGTAACTTGGAGGGAAGGCTTCCATGCAACAGAAAATAATTATTATTACTCTAGTTGACAGCAAGAGCAAGACTGTCGTTCTTTCAGCAGGAGCGACTGGGCGCAGGATCAAGTACGGTACGTACCTACCTACTCGTCCACTACTCAGATAGAGTATGCTACGGTACCCGGGAACGATGCTCGCTCTCAGCCCTCGCCTCTCTCAGATCTTGCCCCGTACTGCTTAGTATGGCACACAGACCGGAGTATCATTGGTAAGATACAGACAGGCCTTGCGGCGCCCCTGATTGCACATCTTGCTCCGTATGTACGGAGGTACTGGTAGATTGCAGAGAACTCTACCGATGCTATGTAATCACCGGCCGGCTCACATTGGCATTTACTTCGTATAAAGTCCGTGCATTAACGCCTTCCGGCAGCCTCACGACTCGAGGACGGGTCCGAGGAAAGTCTCAAGAGTCAAGATATTGAATTGTCCTTAAAAACCATCACCATTTTAAACCCCGGCCTATTCCGAGGATCCGTCCGATCCGTAAGTTGTACTTTACCTTAGGGTATCGCCTTACTCGTAACTCCCTAGACACCGTAACCGTACTCGTACCTAGGTACCTTGGCTTTGTAAACTTACGTATCCTGATCCTCTACATGTAACTTGTGCTTTCGCTAAAGACCCAGACCCTCCTTGAACCCTTCCCGAATGCCAGGCTCTTGAGCAAAGCAAACCCCTATTTCTATCCACGCCTCGTGACCCGTCTAGCCCCGACTGTGCTGTTACTGCTGTGCTGTGCATCCTGTGTGTGCAACTATACCGCAGCCCCTCCACGCGAAACATCAAAAATCCATCCCGAATTCCTCTTCGTGGTACGGTACGTTAAGCTTACTGTAGCACTCGCTGTCTACTGTCAGCCTCAAGTCATAAGCCGCTGAATAAGACTCAATCAACGACTCTGGAAGCTAACGCTTCTCATAAAACATCTTCCAAACACGGGGTGACCGGCTGGATCGTAACACAGAACGCTTTGTTAATTAGCCTACGCCTTTTTGAAACCTGTCCCAAGTTATATCCTCGATATGAGATTGATTTACGGAAACTCACTCCAATATGAACTTCCTCATCTGGAGTATAGAACCGGGAAAACGTTTTGAATGCCCACTAATGTACTAAACGTTGTTATAGACATCCGATCACCATGCCCTTGTCCATAACATCGGAATTTTATCTATATTCATCTGATACCATAATCCTCACTTACTTGAGATGAACAACAAGATTGTAAAATAATGCAACCCCTGACCGCAACCAACCACTTTACTACTAATAAATCGGACGTATTGTTTGACCGGCCTATGTGATTCGAAAAAGTAAAACCGTATAATCTTCAAGAATTAATAATCGCGTTCCTTTAAGGGAAACGCTGACTAGGCTAACACTAAGGCACGTGGATATGCCATGTGAGTAAATAAATGACACCCACGAATTTATGTCTCACGTGACTAAACACGTCTACGTGATGAAGGGCGCGCGTTCTTCAAGGCGCAACATCGACAAAACAGGAACCCAACAAACTCCTCACCTCGTCAGCATGAATCGCTGTATAACCTAGACCATGTCACAGAATCAATCAATACGAAACTTCTTCAAGCCCGCTCAATCCAATGTGGGGGTTGCAGCGCCTCCAGTAGATCCAGCACGTCAGTCTCCATTGATAGCTATGAGGACTCAGTCGACCCCAAGAGATTCTAAGCTTCAAACCAGTTACACAAACTCAAATGCATCCAAAAGCTCGGAACCGGGTGGGCTTATGTCAAGTTTGTCTCCACCACCGAGTAGTGTGACTGAGAGCCCACCAGAAGTTGCAGTGGTACCTGCCCCTTCAAGCAACGGAGTGTCCAGCAGAGTTGTCAAAAGCTCTGACGATGAGGAATCTGATTCAGACGACTCTTTCCCAGACCTTTTCCGGTCCACCAATGCCCCCCCGCCTGCAAAAAGAGTGGCACCGTCCACTCCATCTAAGCCTAGATCTAGAAGGGTCCTGCAACCCCTCATGTCGCCAATACCTGTACATCCAAAGTACAGCTTGGAGTCGATCGTCAAAGATGCGGAAAATGACAAGGCAGACCAGGAGACATCCAGGCGAGTTAAAGCCATGCTAGACAGTCAAATTAACGAGAATACAAGTGCCTTCGCTAGTGATCTCAGCGGTAATCAGGCAAAGTTTGATGGAGCCTTACTGGAATCCATTGTTGCGAACACAGAGGATGGAGGGATGGAGAAGGTCACGCGTGCTCTTCAGAGAACTGAAGCAACCAATGTAGAGAAGTTTTGGTACTTCTTCGGCAGACAAGATCAAGCAGTCGAACCTCCACGACCCTCTTTCCCAACTTCCACGGTCCCAAAAAGTTGGAAGAGAGAATTGTCAAAACCTGCGATGCGGGATCAAACTTTCATCTCTGGGTTTGCTGAAGATATGGTTCACTTTGGGCAAGCCCTACCGGATGAGATTTTTCTTTGGATACTCGACGAAGCACGTTTGGAACCCAATAATGTGCTTCGGACATCGTACTTAAACACATTAAAGGAGTCCAAAGAGCAAGTCAAGCGGTTACTATCCCCGGACTTAGTCGAAAAGATGCTGCGAGACCTCGGAGGAACACCAATAGCTACTATCATTACGGGAAAGATGAAGCCCAGTCCTAAGATCACAGCTCAATACTCGAGAGACTGGGCACATGTTCGCTCTGCTTTACTATTTTTCACAGGCATTGCAGATTCTTTGCAACGGAAAACAAGAGAGCACATATTATGCATGCTCTTAAGAATGGGTGCGGACCACGTGGTCTTCAAGAATGTAGATCTCCTAGACGTCCTTCAACAAGCCATCATGCGCCTGTGTAAATACATACCGGATGACGAGTGGGGACATTCTGTAAGTGTGCTGTTTATGTTATCAGAATCTTACTAATGTCCTGAGCAGTGTCAAAGAATCTGCGAAGGACTTATTGAATGTATAGATCAGCCATCACTGCGCCTTCAAGTCGTCGATTCAATACCTTCCTTCCACCCACGCACACATGAATTGAGAAGAAGGTTAGGAATGTGTTTCTTTTTCGACGATGTTGCCTACTCCATTGACCACCCTCATACAACCTTTGAGCTCCAAAAGTTCATGGATCGCCTCAAGGACCCCGTTTTCAAGGTCAATGATAAGACGGACTACCAACAACTTGCAGCTCTCATCTCCCTCCTTGATGTAGCTATAGACGATGGGAGGTGTGCGTATTTGGATTTAGCAAATAGTTCAGCTGCAGAACGCTTTGACGAGGATGTCGACAAACTTGTTTTCACCATCAACAAAGTTATTGACCGAATAGGTAGTCCTGGCGCTGCTTTCATTTCAAGGATTGAGGCCAAAGAACTCTTGTTGTTGGTTAGCCAGCGGATCGCAGACACTCTTCGCAGTAAACCTAAGCCTAAGAAGTCACTGTTTGATGGATCCAAAAAGAAAGAAGAGGACCATGTTGCAGCACAAGCTGGGATGAGTAACTTTCTGTCGCTATACAGGAAAGGCACCGAGCCTGTCAATGGTCATAGATCAAAATAGAAGTACCTAAGGCGGTCAAATTGGTCCAGTAGGAGTAGGAACACCAAGGGGTTTAGGAGGCTTCATAGTGAAGCTCACTGGTTTTATTGTATCATACACGTTCTACAGCTGGACCAAACCCCAAAACTAATGTATAGCAAGTTTTCACAGCCTTGCCTCTGCTTACGCTTCAGTATCACCCTAACCAGTCCCAAAAAGAGCAGTAACCCATGCTTTAACCCCGCTCAATCGTAAAACTTCCTGTTCTCGTTCTTGCCAAACAAGGTCGTTCGTATGGACGGTAAGGCATTGTCTTGCAGCAATATGAGGCGCTCCTCGAAAGTGTTGTTGATATCAATCTTTCCAGCACCACCCACAATGGACAGACCACCAGCACTGTCCCCAATTAGCTTCGCATGCTCAACCATATTCCAGAGCAAACATACCTTCCCTCTGGCTGCGGATTCGCCTCATCAATACTGGCCTCGATGGCCTTGTTCGTCTTCTCCTTATACTCCTTCGTCGCATTCTCAATAGCCTTTTTGATCAGATCATAATCCTGCTTGCGGCCCCGAATCTGCAGCTTGCTCTCATTCAAAGCATAGAAGCCCTCCAACATCAAATTCTTCAGAATCTCTGTATACTTCCCCTTATCCTTAGTCGCCTCCCCCAGCTTCTTCTGTGCCTGCTCGAAGATGCCGTCGAGCAGTTCCTGGCGCGCGCTCAGCACCTTGAGGCGGGTCTTATTGGCGACGGTCGAGCGTGTGATTTGCTGGGACATCTGGGCAGCTTTGAATTTCTTCTCGTACGTGCTGTCGATGGAGGAGGTTTCTTGGCGGACAAGCTTGGATTTCTCAATGGCGAATTCTTCGTCGGCTTTGATTTCGATTTCGCGGCCTTTCTCCATGGCTTCCTGCTTGATGAAGGCCGTCATCTTCTTGAGCTCCTGCCCGACCTACAGACAGCTTGGTTAGCAATTGGAGCTTGTAGATCTGGTGAGGGGGGCTTGCCTGGTCGTCGGACAAAGCGTGGGACTGCGACATCTTGGGCGGTTGTTGTGAAGAGAAGCTGAGGAGAGGGAGTAATGGGGTTGAGGTATAGCTTCAGCTTGAGCTACGATAAGCGGGAGGTACGATCAGTGCAAGCAAGTACCGGGTACTTGGCGAGCCTCATCACCTGACTCTGACCTTGCTCGATGGTCCAAATACTTAGATGCCGTTATAGTTTCTGTCTAAGTTCACTTTAAATAGATTGATTTAGCCTCCTGATTCAGTACGTGTCCTTGCAGTTAGTCCTCTGGGTAAATCAGCAACACCAACACCTTCTCAAGTCGAGGTCTGCAACAGCAACAGCAACAGCTCAGCTGGTCAAGCGAGACAAGGTCATCCAACCAAGCCAAGCTCAATGACGACGGTGAGAGAGTATATATTCACAACCCAACCACGCAGCCATTTATACTCGATCCCAAATTCACAGACATAAGCAGCCGGCGGCTATAACACAACATCCCAAATGAGTTCTTGCGACACTGCCTTTGCGTGATGGGAAACCTCGGCGATTTGAGCCCCGAGGGAAGCGTAGCTGTATGTACTCTCGAGCTTCAACAACCCCCCTGCAGCCTTCACCCATTGACACATCTTCTTTATACAGATAGGCATTATCGTCGGCCTTCTTTCTACGAGCATCCAAAGCGTGGGTCTGACTCTACAGCGAAAATCCCACATCCTAGAAGAGGAGAAAGAATCGCATCATGCGCGACGACCACCCTACAGAAGACGGCGCTGGCAGCTGGGCATGGGCATGTTCCTCATGTCGAACTTGGTTGGGAGTACGATTCAGATAACCACGCTACCGTTACCAGTGCTGTCGACGTTACAGGCGTCCGGTCTGGTCTTCAACTCGATATGCTCCACCTTGATCCTGGGGGAGCCGTTCACGCGCTGGTCTTTGGGAGGGACATTACTAGTTGCAAGCGGAGCTATTCTGATAGCTATCTTTGGGGCGATACCAGAGCCGGCGCATAGTCTGGATCAATTATTGCTGTTACTGGGGCGGAGACCGTTTGTTGTTTGGATGATACTACAAGCTCTCTTGGTTATTGCGATTATAGGGGTGGCAGCATTTCTAGGAAGACTTCCCAGGGTATCATCGAGTCCTCGCATACGACTTCTAAGAGGACTGGCATACGGCTGCATAAGCGGGATACTATCAGCCCATTCATTACTAGTAGCGAAATCCGCAGTCGAACTGCTCGTGAGAACAATCGTGGACAGAATCAACCAGTTCAACAGGTGGCAATCGTGGGTCATCCTACTCGCCTTCGTTGTCCTCGCCCTCACCCAACTGTACTACCTCCACCGAGGCCTCAAGCTCGTCTCAACCAGCGTCCTCTACCCCCTCGTCTTTTGCATCTACAACATAATAGCTATCCTCGACGGGCTAATCTACTTCAAACAAACCGACCGTCTGACCGTTCTACATGCCTGCCTCATAGCGCTCGGAACTGCCATTCTTCTCTCTGGCGTCCTAGCTCTTTCCTGGCGCCTCTCAGACGAGCAAACACAGCCAACGGTTACACAAAGCGCTTTAGCCCCTGGCCTGGGCTTCGTAGAAGACACAGATAACGACGAGTCCAGCGACTCAATTATAGCAGACGAAGAAGCAGCAGCATCACACCAAGCCCTCCTAGACGGCGATCCCATGACACCCACCACCAAACTCGACAACGTGCTAGGCGCAACACAGCCTATACGGAAGAACGTGCGTCTCACGGAAGCCGATGAGATATGGGGCGAGCTGCAGGACGACGATACGAAAGCTACGTCGTCATCACCGCATGCTCGGCCGCTGGAGGATGAGGAGCCTGATGAGAGTACGGCTCTACTGAGGTCTAATACGACGAACAGGAAACGCCGTAGACGCTCAACGGGATTCCCAGGCTTTATACCACGTCCCTCGCCCCGACAGTCTAGGAAAAGGTCACAGGGCTGGAAAATGCGCTGGTGGAAGCAGGACAAGAAAGATCCTCCTGGTCCCGGATCTGATGCCGGAGAAGGACCCTCTAGTAATGCCGTGTAGTGCCACATAGCGAGCGCTTGCCTTGTATATTGATTGTGGTGTTGAGGCGTACTACGGGTCGCCTGTATATAAATGAGGCTGATTGATGCAACGGGAGTCGGGAAACGAAATGCATTAGACGGAGTTAGTTGTGAACCTCGGGATTGGTTTTGTATTGTATTATCTACCTAGGTATATTTAGCATTGGACCGAAGTTAAGTGAAGCAAGGAAATGAGAAGAAGTCTGTTTTTTTATTTGTTAGAATACCAGAGTAGAGCAAGCAAGTATATTACCACTTCCCGCCTCTTTCTCCTCTCTCCTCTCTCCTCCTAAATTCGAAATCGAAATACATTTAAAAGAATCCACCGCATCATCTCAAAAGCCTTGCATTCATTCTCAGCGATTGATATATAATCCCATTCCATTCTATTCCACTATTCCACTCTATTCTATCAAACCATTCAATTATTTACCTACTTACGACACAAACTAGATACTCTCTTACTCTCTCTTACTAGCTTGCATAACCAACCAATATCCTTCCCTTCCCTTCCTCTCCCCCTCTCTCAAACCCAGACAATAATGCATACATACATACCCACCTACCATCCCTTCCCTTCCTTCCAATACCAAACCAAACCAAAACCAAACCAAACCAAACCAAACCCCCCAGCATCCATCTCCCCTCCCAATAAACCCGCCTATCTATCCATCCATCCATCCATCCAGAAAAACGCAGTTAGTAATAAACATAACAACAGACAAAATATACAACATCTCAATAAGCCGGGATTAATAGTATATATATATACCAATACCGAAATACTATATATGCCACACTATACCATACCATACCATACCATACCAAACTCATATGTGAATCTATAGACGCCGGATTTGCACACTGGCATGATGAGTCGGTACGGCACTGCTGCGGATGAGAACCATACCATACCATACTAACCAATCAACCAACCAACGAGCTCTGTCTGTATAGAGTATAGTAGAGTATATATAGTACATCATAACTCAATAGATGACATGTAACTTCCTTCAAATACAGCCAGCCAGTACCTACCTGGTGAGAGAGCTATCTATCAATCTATTAAAACTCTGATTTACATTCTTAGGCAATTAAGAATATATATATATATTACACTAGAGGAATAGTTGCTATGTTTTATTGATAGGAGCTGTATGTTCGTTTACGGGAGCTGGGTTGGAAATATGATGACTTCCAATTCACATGAGCCAAGAATAACCAAGTTTAGTAGCATTTTTTGTTGATGCACGGCGATATAACCCCACCTTATGGTCCGAGGTTTGTACTGTACAAGAGAGCAAGAGAATGTCCACCACGACCCACGACCTTCCAATGCTATGACCCATTCCCAGAAAACAGAGCAAAAGACTTGGACTCGTGAGAAGTTAGAAAACTCCACCATCTAGTTTAGGACCAAAGCAACCCACCCCTCAACCCGACTACCCCTCCATAATACCAGTCCAAAATCCCAAAACCGCAGCTGAAGAAAATTATCTATTATTCTCCATGTGTTTTGCAATTTTGAGAGGAAAAAGATTTGGAAAAAATATGTGTGCAAGCAACTGAGCTCAGTTCCGAGAATCGGAAACCCATATCAAGACACCAAAACACCATCTGACAAGTAAACGCGAGGATCGAGACCCGCAAGACACGAACGGTTTGTGACGCGCATATTATGTGTCGGGTATCAGTTTTCAAAGACTCGCTCGACCCTCCCTCGTATACTGGGATCCACCGGCGTATGATTCAATTAGGCTTGATGCGAGTGCTGTTGGGGGATGCCTGATTGAGGTGCCATCGGATAACCACCACCTCGTTGTTGCTGAGCGACGTAATTCTGATATGCGAGGGCTTGTTGCTGCTCGAGTGTCCCTGGTTGCATGTATCCGGGGTGCATCTGTGCACTTTGGGGTGCCATGTTTGCCCGAGATTGCTGGGGTGGTAAGTGTTGGGGGGTCGACTCTTCAGGTGAGTCGACGGTATTCGAATCCTCTACACCATTCTCGCCATTTCCGGCAGGCTCTGGAGCGTTGAGGCAGGCCTATTTGTATGTTAGCAGAAGCGATTGCGACTTGCGCGTGGGTCTAAGTACCTGGATCAAGTTCTTGCCCTCGGCTTTCGTAACTAGAGGCTGTAGTTTAGGTGTGGTGAATGTGTAGACCAGACCGGTCTCGGAGACGACGAGGAGGAGAACTTGAGTTCCGGTGAGGACTGAGAGCTCGTATGCCTGTTGCGAGGAGTCAGTATGATGGTTCTAGAATTGAATCGCGAATCGCGACTTGTGCGACGCGTAGGTTTCGGGGTGTTGAGACTAACCTTCTTCATGATTCCGGCCTTGCGCTTCGAGAAAGTAATATGGCGACGCGACTTGTCCGTGATAAACTTTATCTCAATCTTTCTGCGCTCGCGTCCGGGCTTGTCATCATCGTCGTCGTCGTCATCTGCAGTTGTTGGGCGCTGACGCTTGATGCCACGGCTGTCGCCTCCTGCGATTGAGTTGCCATTTCCGACGGCGTGTTCGTCGAGGGTCGAAGGTGAACCTTGGTCGTGTTGGTCGGTGATGTCGGCCATTATTGATTATTCAGGTGTGACGAGGTTGACTCTTTTGAGTTGAGTGCCGATGACCTTACTGCTTATGGGGAGTGGAGAGGCTGTTGTCTGTTTTGTCGCAGAAACCTGGTCGCGAAAGACTGGATTAGGTTGGCGTGCTGGGAGTAACCGCGTGCGAATTGCGCCCTCGCAGGAATAATCGATGGAGAAAGGCGGGCGGCGGGCGTTCGGGTAGCTGGAGCGATTCCGAGCGGTAGATGCGAGCGGTTACTGTTACCGTACCGGGTGCAGTGCAGCGCAGTGCAATAATGTGTTCCTGGATTGCTGGCGACCTGAAGAAGCAAACGGTGGAATTAATGATTGATCAGGCAAGGTGTGAGAGGGAGGCTGGGCAGTGCGGTGCGGGATGGTTGAAAGAAGAATAGCGAGGATGGATGAGAAAAGCACAAGCG